>PVLC010050519.1:0-10091 GCA_004027655.1 Graphiurus murinus | reverse complement strand
AACTGTCACTTTGTATCTGCTTATCTCTTGAATTTTCAGAGAAAGAATTTTTCCCTTGACCTGAATTCCTTAGGGAATCCAAGAAAAGGTGTTTGTGTCCATGTTTCACTTCACATATTTGAGTAAAAGCCAGAAGTCCATGATTCACTTTCACATTCTCCTTTTTTTCTAAATTTGTTTGTTTGGGTATTAGTAGTACCTACAATGTTATATGCAAATAAGTTTCATTTTGTTTTAGCATAACACAACAAAATCTGAACTCTGCTTTCCCTCATCAAATCTGCATATTCATGCATATAGCTAATGCTTTCTTTGTGCGTATGTGTGGTACTGTGGATTGAACCCAGAGGAGTTATACTTCTGAGCTACACCTCACCCCTTTTTAGTTTTGGAAATGGGTCTTGCTAATTTGCTGAGGCTGACCATGAACCTGAGATCCTTGTGTCTCTGCCTGTCAAGTATTGGGATTACATGCCTGCACCGCCACATCTGGTTTAATGCTTATCTTTAACAGTATTTGCACTCTTTAGAGATTATCTAATTTTCCTCAAATAAGCTGTAAATCTATCTATACAACCTTTTTCTCACTATCTATTTATAATATTTATTTGGCACATTATTTATTTATTGTGGTACTGGGGATTGAACTCAGGGGCAGTCTACCTCCAAGCCATACTCCCAGCCCTATTTTTATTCTTAATTTTGAAACAAAGTTTCACAAGTTGCTGATAGCCTCACTGAGGAGCTGAGGCTGGCGCTGAACCCAGGATCCTCCTATCTCAGCCTCCCAGGTACTTAGATTACAAGCATGAACCACCACACTCTACTACAAATTGTTTTAGTGACATATTTTTGTGTTTGAATTTTTGTCTTAAAATTTGTATGCATATGGTTTTGGTATAAGAGCTCTATAGAACAAATATAAAATTAAATGAAAGAACAAGTCTATAATGTTCAATGAAGGCATTTCTTTTCAGGCACCCCTTCAAAACTTTCTAATTGAAACTTACTGACAAGTTTATCATGTAATAGAAAAGGAAATTTATCTCCAATGTGATAGGAATACTAAGTTGTTTTCTTTTAATAAATATACAGTTTTTAATGAAAAATAGCTTTTTATGAAAGCATTTCACATTTATCAGGCAAGTAATTATTTAAAATTGATGAATCTCAACAAGGACACAAATTTAGAAGAATGTAGTTTATGGTGTTATAAATTAAGAAAATGTTAGTATGACATTATTTTGTTTTTAAATATAGTTTTGTTGGTGTATTGTAGTCTCATATCATAATATAGTTCAGAGTAGTAAGGACAAACATGCACACAGCACTTGGTGAGCGTTCCTTCAACTCCCTCCCTACTCTCTCCCCTGCCCCATCCTTAATATTGAGATTGGCACTGAGAGTTTCACATGTATACATAACATCAGTGGAAATATTTCATTAACTTCCCTACCACCCACATGCTCCCATAGATTACCTCCATTATCCACTGGGGTTTCCCCTCCAGTATCTAAAGTCTGTGGACCTGGGAGTGGTGGTACATGCTTGTAATCCCAGTACTTGGGAAGTTGAGAAAGAAGGATTGTAGATTCAAAGCCAGCCTGGAAAATATAGGGTGGCTCTCAGAAACCTAATGAGACCTTGTTTCTATATATAGAAAAAAAAATCAGGTTGGGGACATAGCTTGGAGGCAGAATGCCTCTAGCTAAATCTCTAGTACCAAAATAAGTAAACAAACAAAAAAATAAACAAATTCCCTTGTATTACTCCCTAGCTTCCACATTTAAGAAAAAATGTGTGACTACTCACTTTTTGTGACTGGCTAATCTTACTTAACATCATGTTCTCTTGGTCCATCCATTTTCCTGAAAATATATTTTTCCTCTTTTTTACTGTTGAGTGGAATTCAATTGTGTGTGTATCCCACAATTTTGTAAGCTGTGAATTGGTTGATTGGCTATTGTGAATTGTGTTACTAAAAACATTAATGAGCATGTATCACTATAATATTTAGATTTCAGTCCCTTTGGAAACATACCAGGAGTGGTGTACCTGGGTTGCTTGGTGGATCCATTCCCAGTTTTCTCGGGGTTCTCTACTGTGATCTCCATAGTGGAGCTCCTCTGGTCTCTGTGGCCATTAGTTTATTGTCCTCACTGCTTTAATTTTAGGACTATTCATCCTATTTAGCCCCATCATGAGAGCAAATAACAGAAACCTCAGCTATGTCCTCCTCATCTCCTTAATGCTCTGCTTCCTTTGCCCCTTGCTGTTTATTGGTCAGCCCAGCCCAGTCTCTTATGTCCTGAGACGTGTTCTTTGCAGGTGTCTTCTCTGTGGCTGTTTCTGCTCTTTTGGCAGAGACCTTCATCGTGGTGGTGGCGACCAAAGCCACCAAGCCTGGAAAGACATCACAGATGAGGATGGTGACCAAGGCTCAAAAGCTTTCATCTTCAGTGGCTCCCTGATTCAAGTCTGTATCTGCCTGGTCTGGCCGGGAACTTCTCCTTCCCCTGATGTGGACTCACAGTCAGAGTTTGGCCACTTGGTCCCAGTGCAATGAGGGCTCCCCTGATGCCATCTACTACGTTCTGGGTTCCTTCGGCTTCCTGGTGTTTCTGAGCTTGATGATTGCTTTTTGGCCAGGAGGCTCCCAGATACTTTCAATGAGGCCAAGATGATCTCAGTAAGCATGCTGGTTTTCTGTAGTATGTGGATCTCTTTCATACCCACCTGCCTGAGCACCAAAGGCAGAGCCATGATGGCTTTGGAGTCCTTCTCAATCTTGGCTTCCAGAGCTGGCTTATCCTCCTGAGGTCAGGCAGCATTTCAAGGAAGAAATTATTTGAGCAAGTTTCCCCCTTAGGGCAAAAGCATTGCTACCCATGGATGGGAATCAAGAAATGAGGTTGAAATCCAAGAGTGTAAGAGAAGAGTTGAAAGAAAAGGTTTTGGAACACTGTTGAATATGAGGTACATCATTTTACATTTATTTCTTTTTTTTTGCTGGGAATGAAATTTTTTTGTACAAACCACTAGCAAGTCTTTATGGGAAGGAGCACATAGGCAAATTCCTCAGAATTGGTTTTTGGATCTCAACTTGGATTGTCCTATACAAAGAAGTATGTGACCCTAATAACCCAACTATTCAAAGTAATTGATGTTCAGAAACAAGTATGTCAGATAAATGTTCTTTTTTAATGTTTTGGAAGTAGGAATTATATGCCATTCAGTGCTCTGTAGCTTGAGAGGAATTGTGCTGGTATGTAATGTCAGACACAGTACTGCTTTATGATTAAGAAACAATTAAATATTTTCTTTGCCTTTTCCAATTTTCAAATGTGGCCTGTCACCTTTGAGTAATAAATAGATTCCTAGATAAAATTGAGATATAGTTTAGATACTTTGACCCCATTAGAATGAGTGGCTTCTCTATATCTATAAAATTAGTAGAAAATGAAAGATATATTCCATGGGTGTATATTTATATGTGAATAAGCTGAATTATGCTTGAAGTTTATTAGAATGACATGACAGTTGTGTGGTAGAAATTGTGTTGGGATGTGTCATCATCTATATTATTCATTTATTCTTTTGAAGTTACCACTTAAAGAGAGAAGGAAGGTTAGTTTTAAAGGACTTGAAGGAAGCTCAGCATATGTGCATCAATGGAGAAACACTTTTTCCAGAACTAATTCCTCTGTTCAAGCTGTATATTATCACATTGGAGAACCCAGAACCAAAATGTCTGGAATTGACAGAAAAATAGAATACTTCAGAATCATTTCCAAATAATTGACAGAAATTTGCCATCTGGAAGGAACTTATCTAAGTGCTTGACTGTTCACCATGTATATTATCTAGCAAAATGTTCACAAGTTTAACTGTGCTATAGTTGGGTGGGTTGTATGGAAATTGCTGCAGGGTTAATGGGGAATCACTGCCACACAGCACTCCTTTAAAAATCATCTTAATTTGTTTTATATCTATTTTGAATAAAAATACTTAAATATTTTTGTAGGTTTTATCAAATTTTCATTATAATATCACTATTGTTTGACAACCTTGGTGACAAAATAATAGTAGACGTGAAGTTTCCTGTATACCTTTCCCCTAGTATAGTGGGAGCCTGTAGTTTCCAAAGAACATACTTATTCTCAAATTTGTGTTAATAATAATTTCCTTACTCTCTTTAAAAAATAATGTTCCAGCGGGGCGTGGTGGCGCACGCTTGAAATCCCAGCATTCGGGAGGCTGAGACCAGAGGATCCAGGTTCGTGGCCAGCCTCAGCTACCTAGTGAGGCACTCCATAACCGAGTGAGAACCGGTTTCAAAATAAAGAATAAAAAATAGGGCTGGGAGTATAGCTCGGAGGTAGAATGCCCCTGAGTTCAATCCCCAGTACCGCAAAAAAAAAAAAAAAAAAAATGTTCCATTACCAAATAATACATTTTCAATTTTGCCAGTTCTTCTCTTTCATGTGAAATATTATGCTGTGTGCATTCTTCTGTGTTTTGCACCATTTTGTAAGTGTTTTAAGGGTTTAGACATGTAATTTTATAGAGCAGCTGTCTTGTATTCTATTCTGCTACTGCATATTGTATCTCACTATGAAAGCTATATAAATAAGTACCAAATTCTCCCGATAGAGTTTTGGACTACTTTGATTGCTCTCTTGTTGCAATTAATGTTTCTTTTCTATTCTTGTATAAATGCTCTGTTGTTTATCTGCTTTGTAGTCATTTAACTTATTTTACTGTTTATCTTACTTACAAATCTATAGAAATGTAATGTCGTGACACTTTCTATGCCAAAGTAAATTCCCCTGTTAGGAAAGATTCGTTTTCTAAAATATATTGCTATTAATTTGAACTCTCAATATTTTAAAAATGTTCAGCACTCCACATCTTTACCAACGCATGGTCATTGAGACATTTCTAATGTTACCACTTTGAGATTATTAAATGGGATTTCTTTCTGTGTTTGCTTAAATGACATGATCATGCAATTAGCATTTTTTACATCTGTTTTTGTTTGAAATTATGCAGATTTTTTTTTTTTTTTTTTTTTTGCGGTACTGGGGATTGAACTCAGGGGCATTCTACCTCCGAGCTATACCCCCAGCCCTATTTTTTATTCTTTATTTTGAAACCGGGTCTCACTAAGTTGCGGAGTGCCTCACTAGGTAGCTGAAGCTGGCCGTGAACCCGGATCCTCTGGTCTCAGCCTCCCAAGTGCTGGGATTACAAGCATGCACCACCACGCCCGGCTTATGCAGATTCTTAATGATATGAAATTTTGGGTTTTTTTGTTAGACTTTCTAGAATTTTGTGATTTTGTAAATATGTCAATTGACATTTCTTATATCAGGAAAGTGTTCTCACATTATTTTCTCAATGTTCTTTCCTTTGTCTCCATTTCCTATACTTTGTCATGTAATAAGAGATAATAATATTCTATTTTCAATATCTCTTAAAATTATGAGTATCTCCATGAATGACTTCAACTTGCATGCCCTTGAGAAAATTCATTATTACTAAAATTATTCAGTAATTTATGAGCTGTCTATTCTTCAAGTCAACATCAAAATTAAGTGGGAAACACTAGGAACTTCATAATATGATCAGAAAAAAGGAAAAAATGTTCACTTAGAAGTAGAGGTTAAACTAGGTGTAATGATATAAGCCTGTTATCCCAGTATTTGTAAGGTTGAGATAAGAGGATCACAGGTTTAAAGACAGTCTCAACAGTACAGCAACATTCTCAGTAACCTAGGGAGACCCTTTTTCAAAAAAATAAAAAGAAAAAAGAACTAGGGTGTAGTTCTGAGGTAGAAAGCCCCCGGTTTCCAATCCTAGTACCAAAAAAAGAAAAAGAAAGTGTAGACCAATGTGAGTTTTTGATAAATGAAAATAAATAGAAGTATAAAATTGAAAAGGGAGAAACAGCACTACCTCTATTATAGACTCCACAAAATATATAGAAAATCCAAGTGAATCAGTGCTCTAACCTAATGCAATCAATAAAGGAATTAAGAGCATTAAATAGAAAATAAAAATTAATTATACACCATGACTAAATTGATTTCATTCCATAAAAGCAAGGCTGATTCAACATATGCAAATTAATATGTTATTCACCACATAAATAGGACTAAGAACACAAATCACATGATCATATCAATAGATGCTGAAAAAGCATTTGATAAAATCCAACACCCATTCATGCTAAAAACATTGCAGAAAATTGGAATAGAAGGAAAAGATCTCAAAATCATTAAGGCAATATACAATTAAACAAAAGCCAACATCATATTGATGGAGAAAAACTGCAGGAATTCCCTTTAAAATCAAGAACAAGACAACAGTGCCCACTATTACCACTCCTTTTCAGTATTGTCCTTGAGATGCTTGCCAGAGCAATAAGACAAGAGAAGAATATCAAAGGAATTCAAATAGTAAAAGAATTAAAATTATCTTTATTTGCAGGTGACACGATCCTATATTCAGAAGACCCAAAAAACTCAACCAAAAGACTATAAGAACTAATTTAAAAATTCATCAAAGTAGCAGGATACAAGATCAACCTAAATAGTACCTTTTCTATATGACAATCATGAATCCACATAGAAAGAAATACAGCAAACAATTCCATTAACAATAACCTCAATACCAATAAAATATCTAGGAATAAACCTATGCAAACAAGTAAAAGACCTCTACAAGGAAAATTATAAAACAGTAAAGAAAAAAATTGAAGAAAATTTTAGAAAATGGAAAGATCTCCTTTGCTCTTTGAAAGGGAGAGTAAATATCATCAAAATGGCCATTCTGCCAAAGTTGATCCACAGAGTCAATGCAATCCTCAATTATATATTATATATTATATTATATTATAATATAATTATATTGCATTATATATTATATTATATAATTATAATATATTACATATTATATTATATAATATATTATATTATTATAATATATTATAAAATATAATATTATATTATAATATATATACCATTCTTCCTAGACCTAAAAAATCAATCATAAACTTCATATGGCCGGGCGTGGTGGTGCATGCTTGTAATCCCAGCATTTAGGAGGCTGACACCAGAGGATCCAGGTTTGTGGCCAGCCTCAGCTGCTTAGTGAGGCACTCCGCAACTTAGTGAGACCTGGTTTCAAAGTAAAGAATAAAAAATAGGGCTGGGGGTATAACTCAAAGGTAGAAAGCCCCTGAGTTCAATCCCCAGTACCACAAAAAATTTAAAAAAAATAAAAAGTAAACTTCATATGGAGAAACAAAAGACCCAGAATTGCAAAAGAAATTCCTTAGAAAATTGAGAATGGAGTCACCATACGACCCAGCTGTACCACTCCAGGGTATCTTTCTAAAGATGCCCAAATCTGAGAAGTATTATAGTATTATAATATATACATATATACGTATATATACATATAATACATATTGTATATGTATTATATAATATATACATATATTACTGAATATATATTATTTAATATACATATATGTGTGTGTGTGTATATATATATATTCATGTTCATAGCACCACAACTCACAGTAGCCAAATTATGGAACCAACCCAGGTGTCCATCAACAGATGAATGGATTACAAAACTATGGGAAATACACACGATGGAATTCTACTCTGTCCTCGCCCGCAAGGACAGTTAACGAGAGGTTCAGGGGGTGCCCATGACCACCTATGAAATGGGATGAAAAAGAAAGACACGGAGAGCCTGCAGTGCAGTGTCAGACTCTGAAGCTTTATTTTTTGCAGCTCAATTTATACAATGTTGTAAAACTGAGGCAGAGGAATGGGTTCACTCTCGGTTATCTCTAAGGGTACATTCCTAAGGGAGGGGGAGGCAGGGGAAGTACGTGCAGCTGGGCAGTTTCTGTAGTTATAAAAGAGGGGCATATGCTCACAGACCACTATCTGTAAGTTGATCCGGTTCTCAGGAGAGGATATACAAAAGGAGGTAATGGTGGGAGGGTATGGAAGGTATGCAGGATGTTTAAGTAAGATAGAGTCAGTTATTTGTACAGAGGTAAGCAGCTTCCAAGGAAGCAGAGGTCATGTAAAGTTTATGTAGTTAGTTAGGAGAGCTCACAAAATGGCTTCAGTATGGCTAATCAGTCTCTGGCAGGTCCCCTTTTTTATTTATTTATTTATTAGAGAAGGCAGAAACTGAGGCCTGTCTTAGGCTGTGTGTATGGCTGCCAGAACACTTGTGGGTGAGCCCTCGTCACTGAAGGGATCGGGGCTGTAGCCGAACCTTCCTGGTAAGGGTCTCTACCTTGTCATACAAGTTCTGATACACACTATTCCCATCATGGGCTCTCAGAATCCTGATGTTTTAACGAGGCCACCCGTCATTGAGACTGAAAGCACTTTTCAGCTCTGTCTTAGGTGCCATAGTATCGTGGGGATGACTTAAAAGACCGGGGTCTCATTTGGACAAGTGCCATTATAATCATCAAGTCCGCGTTCAGTGAGATCCAGACGATGGTAATGGACCTGGATGGGTTTAGTTCGTAGATCATCTATTTGATCTTTTACGAACTGTGTGAGTCTCCGTAGGGCCCATGGGCCAAATGAAATAGCCAAAAGAAGTCCAAGTAGAGGGCCTAATATAGAAGGAAGTAAAGTGGTAAGGAAAGGTGAGGTGGAAAACCAGTTTTTATACCATCCTTCATCTTGTTCTCTCTCCTTTTTGCGTCTTTCTAAGCTTTCTCTAACCTTTTTCATGCTATCCTGAACTATGTCTGTCTTATCTGAGTAAAAGCAACACTCTTCTTTGAGTGCTGTGCACAGTCCCCCTTGTTGTAAAAGGAGGAGGTCTAGTCCTCTTTTATTTTGGAGCACTACCTCAGCTAGGGATCTGACTGATTCAGTGAGTGCATCAATGCCCTTTTGGATCTCTGTTATGTCTGCATCAATAGCTGCGGTGAGCCTATTATATTGTTGTTGGGAGACTACTAATGAGGCAATTTTGGTGCCGGTTTTAACAGCTCCAAGTCCGATGATTACAGCAAGCATTGCAGCAGTTATCGGCTCTCTCTTTGTTCTGTGGGAGGGGTCGACGGTCCAAAGTGGGAGGAACTGGTCCGGAGTGTAAACAGTAAGTCTAGGAAGCAATTGAACTAAAACACAGAAATCACGGAGTTTATTAAGAGTAGCAACAGAGATATAAGTTGTGAGGCCTGAGGTGCAGGCAAAATATGTCCCATTAGGAGCAGGTATATAGGAGTCATAGGGAGAGGGGATGAAGGTTTGATTGCACAATGGCATGATTTCCTGGGGTGGCCTAACAAATTGGCCATGAACACATGTCCCCATCCCTGATAATTGAGTCAGGGTTAATCCTTCTTTATGAGAGGCTCGAAATCTAAATATGTCCTGGGTGTTGTTGGTAGGCACAAGGGTAGCAAGAACTGTTACACCTTCATAGAATGGTGGAGAGGAGTGGAAGCAAAGCCAACAATTAGAGGCTGTGTCGGGCCGAGTGGAGTTGAGTAAGTTTCACGATTTTTTAAGCATGTTGAGGAGAGTTTGTTCAGAAGAGGGTGGTGCAGGGGGCAGGGTTAGCTGTAGGGGCGAAGAGTCGGTAGTAATGGTGATATTGTTAAGGATTGGGGGGAGAGGAACTAAGCAGTTTGAGTCTCCAGCACCAAGTACTTTGTTGGGGCCTGCTGCTACATGAGTGATGCTAGGAGGAGTTTTAACAAGTTTAATTTTAAAAAGAAGTCCGGAGTCTCTGCTCTTAGCGTACAGGCGGAGCCCCCACTCATATCCTCTGGTGGTCCAATCCACTGAAGCCTGTTTAGCATTTTGTGTGAATGAGATTGCTAAGGGATTGTACCAGGAAGTTTTACATGGGGCGGTTAAGTCTTTATGTCCTGCTTTGACTATGATATAGTCCCAAGAGGACGATGGCTTCCAATAGGTGTCGCCAGTAGTTTCGCAGCCCCAAGAGGCGCAATAGTAATCTGACTGGTAACCGCATTTGTAATTGAGGGACCTGTCCCTGTGATAACCAGGGCAGATATAAAACCCCTG
>PVLC010050518.1:0-10091 GCA_004027655.1 Graphiurus murinus | reverse complement strand
AAAAAAAAAAAAAAAAAAAAAAAAAAAAATCACCTTTCCCTTCGGGGGTCTTCCACCTTGCGTTAGCCCCCCTTTCCCATTTAGACATTCATTATTCTCTTTAAAATTCTTACCAGATGAGCCGGGTGTGGTGGCACACGCTTGTAATCCCAGCATTCGGGAGGCTGAGACCGGCGGATCCGGGTTCGCGGCCAGCCTCAGCTACCTAGTGAGGCACTCCGCAACTTAGTGAGACCCGGTTTCAAAATAAAGAATAAAAAATAGGGCTGGGGGTATAGCTCGGAGGTAGAATGCCCCTAAGTTCAATCCCCAGTAGTGCAAAAAAAAAAAAAATTCTTACCAGATGAGCAGCACAGCAATGTTATCTGTATTACAATTATGATTGGCTGATTATCTTTGAACATAATGATGTTTCAGTTACATTTAAGCCTGCTATATACTGTTGCATCTTTTATTCCACAAATATTTGAGTACCTCTGTGTGCACTGTGACAAGAGACCCAGATTCAAATCCAGCAGAGTTTGATGGAGTACCTGATTGGGAGGATCCACAGAGTCAGTTAAAGATTTTTTCACCCCTAGCACAGATGCTCTCTGGAGGCCAAGCAGCCTCTTGCCTGGATGAGGCCCCTGGAGGCCCATTTGGAGGAGACAAAGGAACACAGAGATTCCAGAGTCATTGATGTCTCCCCGAACCTGTTTTAGCACAGGTTTGCCTGTCACCAGCCCTTCTTCAAAACTTCCTCTGCTTCCTTGGTGTGAACGTGTATCAGGACCCCATGCCCTACTCCCACATGACAGTCTGTATGTTCCACAGTATAAGGAGTGTGTGTGGGCATGTCTGTGTGATGTCACTTAATGTTATTTCCATGTTCTTCAAGGTTCCCTGTAGAATCCCACCTCCCATAGCCAAGGCACCTGTGTGAGAGTTCCTGTTCTCAAATAGGGAAGATATTAAAAATGGAGGATGGTCACTGAAAGATTTTGTAGCAACAGCTTTTAGTGGACCAGAAAGACATGTTTGGAAAAACTGGTTTTGTTGAAGGGAAGAGGTCAGGACTAGGAATAAATATTTCTTCAGTGCCAAATACTTTGCCTGCTCTTCTAGTTCTCACAATAGCCCTGAGGGTGTTTTATCTTCATTTTCACAGATGAGTTGACTGACCTTTATTGAGGCCAAGCCATTTGCCTGAAATCACTTCACAAGATGGTTCAGAAGCGTGGGCAGGTAGGAAGAGCAGGGTCAAGACTTCATCTGTAGCTTAGTTCAGATGAAAAAAAGTATTTGTCACCCTAGTTTGCAGGAATAAATGGTTTCTACCTTAACTAGACCTGTTACTGGCAGGGGCATTCTACCTCCAAGCTACACCCTCAGTCCCTATGTTTTATTTTTTTTGCGGTACTGGGGATTGAACTCAGAGGCATGCTACCTCTGAGCTACATCCCCAGCCCTATTTTTTATTCTTTATTTTGAAACCGAGTCTCACTAAGTTGCGGAGTGCCTCACTAGGTAGCTGAGGCTGGCTGTGAACCCGGATCCTCAGGTCTCAGCCTCCCAAATGCTGGGATTACAGGCGTGTGCCACCACGCCCGGCTTATTTTTTATTCTTTATTTTGAAACAGGGTCTCACGAAGTTTCGGAGGGCCTCACTAAGTAGTTGAGGCTGGTTGTGAACCCGGATCCTCCAGTCTCAGCCTCCCAAATGCTGGGATTACAAGCATGTGCCACCATGCCCGGCTATGTGAAATATTTTTTAAAATGAAATATAAGCCAGGCATGATGACACATGCCTATAATCCTAATACTTGGGGAACTGAGACAGGAGGATTACAGGTTTGAGGCCAGCCTCAGCAATTTAGCGAGACCCCGTTTCAAAATAAAAAATAAAAAGGGCTAGAGGTGTATAGCTCAGAGGTAGAATGCCCCCTGGGTTCAATCCCCACTACCCCCTGCATCCCCCCCCCCCATAAGCTTCCTGTAAACAGAGGCTGCTTCAGGGCCACAACCTGCCAGTCTGGAAGTTAATAATTTGGACAATGCCCAGTTAGACAGTCAGACTTCAACACGAGGGACATAGCCAGATGCATTTGTTTCTAGATAAATTCCCAGGGGCTCAGAATTGTACCCGCTCACTTGGGGCTCAGCTCATGCTTCCAACCCCTGTGTTTGAACAGTAGATCAGAAAGGACAGTTGGAGCACAGCAGCTGTAAGGAAAGAATTCAGTTCCTCCATTACATCCTCCATGACCACAGGGAGTTTTATTTATGCTTCTCTATGGAACCATGAAACGGGAGAACCATGCAAACTGGGAACTGCAGTCATTTTGTGTGGTAAATGCGAATTTTAGTCCATACACAAAATTTCATGATTATTGCTGAAAATAATTGCATTTTATAAGTGAGTATTAAAAAATGGAATGCTTTGAATGTCCATTGTGCCAGAAACTGGGCATCAGGCTCAGATACTATTTAATGATTTGAAAATAAACACTTATTAAATACAGAAATCGTGGTATGGCAGGAAAAGCATGGATTTTAGAATTGGATAGGCCTGGATCTGAATTCAGCCCCCACCCTTTCCTCGGCAGACCCGGGGTAGGCTGTTTAATGGAAACGGCAGTACCTTCTTTTTTTTTTTTTTTGCGGTACTGGGGAATTGAACTCAGTGGCATTCTACCTCTGAGCTATACCCCCAGCCCTATTTTTTATTCTTTTTATTTTGAAACGGGGTCTCACTAAGTTGCGGAGTGCCTCACTAGAGAGCTGAGGCTGGCTGTGAACCTGGATCCTCAGGTCTCAGCCTCCCAAATGCTGGGATTACCAGCGTGCGCCACCACGCCCAGCTCCAGCAGTACGTTCTTTATGAGGATGTTTTGCCATGAAAGGGAGAGAGAATGAATGCAAAGCACCAACGCTGAAGCAGGATATAGGATGGTATATTATTTGCTATGATTGCCATACAAACTTGGTTGCTTAAAATAACAGAAATTTATTTTCTAACCATTCTGGGGGCCAGAAGTTCAAAGTCAAGACAGGGCCATGTTCCTTCCAACAGCCCTAGGGAGCAAATCATGCTTCCAGTGGTCCAGGATTTCCTCGACTGAGATTTTATAACTCTAATCTCTTCCTCATCTTGTCGTGGGATAACACGATCCCACTTGTGGGTCCTTGGCCTCCGTGATAAAAAGAATTTTAACACGTGCCAGTCGGGGACAAAAGGCAGGTATTTATTCAGGGAAACAAGGGGAAAACAGGAAAAAGGGAGGGTAAGGCATGGAGCAGGAGGGCAAAACTGCGAGCATCAGGGAAATGGGTCCAAGGAAGAGAGCGAGCCTCTTGTCGCCTCGGTCTTTTACCCCAGGAGGGCGGGCACAGTAAGAGTTTGGATCCTCCTCTTCCTCAGATTCAGGTGGGCGATAGGTGGTCAGATGGGCGCGGAAGTTGCAGGTGGGGGCAGGACTTCTGGGGATTAGGGCGTGGACCTCAGGTGGAAGCAGGACTTCCGGAGATTAGGGTGTGGGCCTCAGGTGGAGGCAGGACTTCCTAAGAAAAAACTTCCAAGGGGTGGAGTTAGCTTAACTCTCCAGATTTTAAAAACTATATTTTCCTGGATCCTCCCAATACCATCCTTCCTACCTAACTTTTTCGCTTCCTAGCCTACCTCAGTCTTCACGTGGCCTTTTCCTCTGTGTCTGTATCTAGCCTCCTTGCCAGGCATGATGGTCCATGCCTAGAATCCCAGTACTTAGGAGGTTGAGACAAGAGGATTGTGGGTTCAAGGCCAGCCTCAAACTTAGCAAGATCCTCAGCAACTTTGCAAGACTCAACCAGTGTTATCAGGGTGCTTTCTCTAGCTTACCTCATAGAGCAGCTTTACCTTAAATGTAATACTTGTCTACCTTGACAGCCTTTTTGTATTTTCTTTTTTTGTGTGTGTGTGGTACTGGGGATTGAACTCAGGGGCATTCTACCTCTGAGCTATACCCCCAGCCCTATTTTTTTTTTTTTTTTTTTTTTTTTGCGGTACTAGGGATTGAACTCAGAGGCATTCTACCTCCGAGCTATACCCCCAGCCCTGTTTTTTTAATTCTTTATTTTGAAACAGGGTCTCACTAAGTTGCGGAGTGCCTTACTAGGTAGCTGACGCTGGCCGCGAACCCGGATCCTCCGGTCTCAGCCTCCCAAATGCTGGGATTACAAGCGTGCGCCACCACGCCCGGCTCTTTTTGTATTTTCAAGGAAGAGGGTGAATCAGACATGGTGGCGTATGCCTGTAATCCCAGTACTTGGGAGGTTGAGACATGAGGATCACAAGCTAAATGCCAGCCTCAGCAACTTAGTGAGAACCTGTCTCAAAATAAAAAGGGATGGGGGTATGGCTTGGAGGTAGAATGCCCCTGGATTCAATCTTCATTACAAAAAAAAAAAAAAAAAGATGTTGGACATTGATGGTCCTACATATATGTCCCTAAAGCTGGTAAGCAATGAAGACTTCCTATTTTACCTTCTAATTTTGAAAAATATGGAGAAGTGTACTGATTGCCTGGCTTGGACCCTGTGCCCAATCCTTGTAGTAATCACTGACTCCAAAAGAGGGTAGGTTCATAATTGACTCATTGGATCACATGACCGCTGCTGTACTAAAAGACAACAGGGGACACACCATTATTGATAACAAGGACCATTGGAGGAGGGAGAATGTCTTCAAGCAAAAATAGGTGCAGATTCGATTATGTATTCATGCATTCATTAGTTCAGTATATCCAATTTATTTATTTTATTTTATTATTATTATTGTTTTTTTGCGGTACTGGGAATGGAACCCAGAGGCATTCTACCTCCAAGTTACACCCCAATCCTATTTTTTTTTTCTTTATTTGAAACAGGATCTCACTAAGTTGCAGAGGGCCTCACTAAGTAGCTGAGGCTGGCCACAAACCCGAATCCTCCTGTCTCAGCCTCCCAAGTACTGGGATTACAAGCGTGTGACACCACGCCTGGCTCAGTGTATACAATTTATTGAGTGCTAACATGTTGATAGCACTGTTATAGGTGTTAGTCTCTGCTCTCACAAAGCTCATAGCCTCATTGGGAAAACCAGATGATTAATAAGTAAATGTTAAAACTGTATAAATAGGTAATAGATGAATGAGCAAGGTAATATCGGAAAATGATAAGTGCAATTGAGACTGAAGAGAGATGACATTATATACAGTGACCAGGAAGGTAGGTAAGGAAAATGTGAATGGGAAGTCTTTTCTGAGGAGGCAACATTTAGACATAGAGGATGAGGAAGAGTCAGACTTTGCCCAACTCTGGGGTAAACATGTTCTGGAGAAACATGTTTTTCAATTGCAAATACAAAGTCCTTTTGGGGGAAAAGTAACTTTTCTAATTTGTTCACTGATGTTCCTCAAGTGTCTAAAACATTATCTTGCGTACAGTAGAGCAGATATCTTCTTTTTATATTATTTTAAAATTTATTACTGTACCTTTGTTGTGAGGTGACACACAGAGACACACCAGACTCTGTTGTGCCAAAGAGGTCACTTTACTTACCAGCCACAGCCACTGGCTGGCCGGGGAGAGCAGCCTAAAGGCTATCACCTGGAATTTGGATGTAGGCCAGTTTTATACCCTTTGGTTACAGAGTTGGGGGTATGAAAAAGTCAGATTTTTATGATTATAAAATCGTTGCATTGTTTTACAAATCAGGTGTTTATGACAGACATCTTCAAAGCACTTTACAGAAGTAGATGATAGCAGTTAACATTCCTTTTTACATACTGTTCGCCCCTTTGACCTTTATTCAAAGGAGGCCAGGAGAGCTTGCCTAAGACTTTTACCAAAAAATGGATATATACTGTTTCACTTAAGGCCTTAAGGACTTTTCTTTTTTTTTTTTTTTTTTTCCCCTTGTGGTACTGGGGACTGAACCCAAGGGCATTCTACTTCTGAGCTACACCGCCAGCCTCTTTTTAAGTTCTGAAACAGGGTCTCTGTGAATTGCTGAGGGTCCCACTAAATTGCTAAGGCCGACCGCAAGCTTACGATCTTCCAATCTTAGCCTCCCAAATAATGGGATTACAGGCATGGTCCACCATGCCCTGCAAGCCATTTTAATTTAAATATTAAAGAAATACTGGACATGTGGAGCAGGGTGTGGGCCACCACTAAGGCTTCTTTTCTTATGCATAGTGATTGTCTATATAACTTGGAAAGAAAACAAATAGAATTAATAGACCTTGTGACAGTTAATTTTATGTGTCAATTTGACTGGGCTAATAAATGGAAAATCATAGTGATTTCCTGGTATTTCAGAGGTATTTGTTAGCAATCATGCATATGGAATGAAGAAAAGTTTCACTTTTCCATGAAATGGCCAGCTTGAGATTATTATTTAAAAAGGAATCTGCCAAACCTGGCGTGATGGTGCACCCTTGTAATCCCAGCATTTGGAGGCTGAGACCTGAGGATCTGGGTTTGCAGCCAGCCTCAGCTACCTAGTGAGGCACTCTGCAACTTAGTGAGACCCTGTTTCAAAATAAAGAATAAAAAATAGGGCTGAATCCAACACTATTTTAAAATAAAGAATTTTTTATTCTAAATTTAATTAACATGATTGTCTAAAGGACTGTGTATAAGATGATTGTAAAATTCTGTGTTATTTATCTGCTGTCAAATTATTGTGACATGGAAAGACATGCATAAGTCAAGGAACATTGACAAAGAGTAAAAATATGTTCTAACTATGGAAAAAATTACACATTGTCCACAGTTAGTCAATTTCTCAAATAAAAAGGTAGAATACCATGTAAGAATGTGAATTAGTCCAAGAAGGTAACTTCAGTAATATTCATGTAACCTCAAGATTTCAGTATCTTAATGTGACAAAGGTGTGTTGCTTCTGCAGGCCATAGTCCAGTGCAGCTTGATGTAACAGGTCTGCTTTCTGCAAAAATACAGGGATACAGGCTCCTTCCATTGAGTGGATTTGCTTTTCTCTGGGTTACTGGCACTTGTTTCCTTTTCTTGGGACTCTTTGCGTCTGTCTGGCAGATATGGAAGATAGAAAACACAAGCATCGTATGGGAGGGTTTCAGGGCCTGGAAGCAGCCTTGCCTCCATTCTTATTCCACTGGCCAGCTCTCAACCACTGAGGGGGGCGGGGGAGTGCACACCTAGGTGTGCGCCCAGGATGTGGGGGAAAATAGATTTGGTAAGATTTTCTGGCCTTTGCCATGTCTAATTGATGAGGTAGAATAGAAGGAATAAAATTTAGGCAGAAAGGAGACATTGGGAAGGAAAGGAAAATATAGTTTTAAAATCTGCAGAGTTCATAATCTAACTCCACCCTATAGGGTGTGTCAGGTCTTAGGCAGAAGTCTCAGTGGGCCCACATCCTTAATCCCCTGGATCCCTGCCCCACCTGAGACTCCTGAGGTCTAGGAGGACAAAGGTCAGACCTCAGCCAGCAATCACCTATCCTTGAAACCTGAGAAAGAGGAGGTCCAGACTTCTTCTGTGCCCACCCCTTCTTGGGAGTTCTATATAAGGATTAAAAAGGTCGAGTTCCTTACTTTCCTAAATAAATTCCTGCCTTTTTGTTCCTGACTGCCACGTGTTAAAATTCTTTTTATCATGGAGGCCAAAACCCAGGAGAGACCGTGTTGTCCCATGACATAACTGGTAACCACGAAGGGACTCAAGGGAGAAAAACAGGTGAGCGGAGATCTTCCGGGCCAAGCAAGCAAAAGAGAGTCTTTGCAGCCTTTTTAATCCTTATATAGAACTCCCAAGAAGGGGTGGGCACAGAAATCTGGACCTCCTCTTTCTCAGGTCTCAACGATGGGTGGTCGTCCCAAGAAGGGGTGGGCACAGAAGTCTGGACCTCCTCTTTCTCAGGTTTCAAAGATGGGTGATCACTAGCTGAGGTCTGACCTTTGTCCTCCTGGATCTCAGGTGGGGCAGGGATCCAGGGGATTAAGGATGTGGACCCACTGAGACTTCTGCCTAAGACCTGACACACCCTATAGGGTGGAGTGTGGGGAGCAAAAAGATTTATATAAAAAGCAAAAAGACATGAGGAGCTAAGATAGCTACTTTGGGCAGTTAAAATTCAGCCAGTTCGAAAGTGCCTCTTGCCCCACCCAGAGGATAGTAAATTTGTAACTTCCTTAAAATCAAGTGCTTCAAGGTTTTCGACCCACACCTTTGTTTTCCCCCATTTAGATAAGATGTAAATAACAAATGTCTCTCCAAAACCTGATTGAAGCTGTGCCATCTGGGTTTTGGGAGGGTATTCAAGGTCAGCCCTCAGTATGTATGTCACTAAGGTTGCTCAATAAAGTTGAACATTTGTTCCCCTTGCAAGGTGTGTGTGTCTGTCTGTCTTTTCTGTTTAAGCTTCCAGTGCGGACTGCAGAATGAGGAAACTGAGGCAGCAGCTGGCCTGCTCCAAATGGAGGTTCCACCGAGATTGCAGGACCATCAGAGACTGACAAGCCACTCGAATGGGAGTGAATTGGGGAACTGGTAAGCGCGATACCAGTGATCATTATGGGTAAGGTAACCCAGGATTAAGTGTTAAGGGGACTGGGAAAAGGAAGGTAACCCAGGATTAAGCGTTAAGGGGACTGGGAAAAGGAAGGTAACCCAGGATTTGACTGTTCTTTTAAAGCACCAGGACGGTGGGCTTAGAGCCGGTACTATAAGAAACCTTGTAAACCCAGTGGAAGAATATAGCCCTTGGTTTCCATAAGGAGGATCTCTTACCCCGAGAGATTGGAACCAAGTGAAGGAAGATTTAGAGGCAGCTCTAAGGAAACAGGGCTCTGCTAATTTTCCAATTTAGGGATTCTCCATATGGAGATTAGTAAATGATTGCCTAAAAGGCACTGATCTAAGGACTAGAAAAGAATTAGGAAAATTTAAAGCAACTCTACAGGAGGTGCAAAAAGAGTTATCCCAAAAGTCAGAGCTGGATAAGGAGGAGGATACTCCTTCCTCCCCTCACAAGGAGGAGGAAAAATTAAAAAGAATGCATATAATTCTAGAGGTGGTAATATAAAATAATTGAAACAGGAGAAAAAGGAGTATCATTCAATAAATTTTAAAAATTACGATTACAAGTAGAGACTGCTAACAAGTTCAGTAAAGGTGTCAAAAGGATAAAAAACAATTAAATGACCCTCTGCCCGACCTTCGGCACCACCCAGGCACAAAACAGGCTCTTCTGGTAAACAATTATGTTGTAAATGAAGATCTTGGGAGCCTAAGGAAGTAGAAAACCCCATAGGAGTGCAGTTCAGGTCTATGGCTTTCCCTGTAATTGAGGATAGCAATCGGCAAAGGTAGTATGTTTTGATATCCACAAAAGAGATAAAAATGTTGAAGATGCAGTCTCTGCCTATGGGCCTCATCATCCGTTTGTTTTTACCTTTATGCAACAGTATGATACTCAACATTTAGCACCTATGCATTGGAAAATGTTGACAGGGGCTATACTGTCTGGAGGAGATTATATACTTTGGAGGTCAGAATTTCAGGAACAAGCAATTAAAACAGCAAGGATGAATGCTCAAGCTGGACAACCCCAGAGAAGTGTAGACATGCCGACAGGAGAGGGACAATACGATAGTTTGCCAGCACGGGTTAATTATGGCCCTGGAGTGTATGCTCGGATGGCTGCTACAGCAAAGAGGGCTTAGTCCACTTTGCCTGGTGAAGGTGCTAAGTAGCTGCTTACTGGAGTGGTTCAAGGACCCTCTGAGGGACTTGCAGACTTTGTGGCCAGACTAATGGAGTTGGCTGAGGGACTCTTTCCTATTATAGATGAGGCTATGCCTTTGATAGGGCAACTTGCCTATGAGAATGCTAATAAATGGTGCAAAGAGGCACTGAGACCTCATAGGGGTAAATCTCTTAATGAATATATTAAAATTTGCAAAGATGTGGACTCTAATACTATTATAGGCAACATTATGGTGGCTGCTCTAGAGGAAGGCCTCGGTTTTTCCTAAAGATCAAAAAGATATTTTCTATGTAGTAAAGAGGGCCACTTTAAAAAACATTGCCCTGAGTTAAATAAC
>PVLC010050517.1:0-10091 GCA_004027655.1 Graphiurus murinus | reverse complement strand
AAAAAAAAAAAAAAAAAAAAAAAAAAAAAAAAAAAAAAAAAGGAAAATGGAGCCCATTAAAATATTAAGCATCTGTACTAGTTCTCACATTTGAGCAATGATAGTTTATAAATTTTTTTTGCATTTTTTCGTGGGATGCTGACTGGTGAACAATGAGGTAGCAATATTTTGAGGATAGTGAACGGGGAGTGGTAGCACACACCTATAATCCCAGTACTTGTGAGGTTAAGACTGGAAGATTGCAGGTTTGAGGCTAGCCTCAGCAGCTTAGAGAGACTCTCAGCAACTTAGTGAGACCCTGTTTCCAAACAAAAAAAATAAAAGGGCTGGGAGCCAGGTGCAGTGACACATGCCTGCAATCCCAATACTTGGGAGGCTGAGACAGAATGATGATAGGTTCAAAGCCAGCCTCAGTAATTTAGTGAGACCTTCAGCAACTTAGTAAGACACTGTTTGAAAATAAAAAATAGAAATTAGATGGGGGTATTGTTTGGAGGTAGAATATTCCTGGGTATAGTCCCTAGGACCAAAAAAGGGAGGAGTGGGGTATATCTTGGAGGAAAAACACCCCCCAAGCTACATCCCACTCCCCCCTCTTTTTTGGGATTTTCAATCCAAGTACAAAAATTAAAACAAACAAACAAACAATAGTGGAAGTTACCTTACAACGTCATTCTTCCGTGTTTGTGAAACACCCAATCTCACTCAGATGGGTGAGCATAGTATTTAAAAGCATGCGCATAATAAAGTCACCTAGATTTGAATCTCACCTCCACCACTTCTTCTAATTTTGTGACTTGGGATAAAGTGACAGATTGTGCTTCAGATTGCCCCTGTCCATCTATGCCTGCAGAGGTTCTTTTCAGGGTTAAGTAAATGAAGATGAAGATTTGTGAAGCATTTTGTGTGTGTGGTATTGGTAATTGAACCCAGAGGTATTCTACCTCTGAGCTACACCGCCCCCCAGACCAATTTCATTATTTGGAGACAGGGTCTCATTACATTGCTGAGGCTGTTCTCGAACCTGCGATCCTCTTGTCTTAGCCTACCACATACTGGAATTGCACGTGTACCACCATGCCTGGCTTAAGCATTTTGAATAGTGCCTACTACATAGTAAGCACTCAACAGACCTCTCTTATCCTTACATATCTGACATTTGAATCCTTAAAATGACAAGCTGGGCATGGTGGCATACACCTGTAATCCCAGGACTTGGAGGCTGAGACAGGATGATTGCAGGCTCAGGTTCACAGCCAACCTCAGCGACTTAACAAGAACTTCATCAATTTAGCAAGACCCTGTTTCAAAATAAAAAAATAAAAAGGGCTGGGGGTATAGCTCAGAGGTAGAATTCCTCTGGGTTTAATCCCCAGTACCAAATAATAACAACAACAACCACAACTACAACAACAACATAAGAAGGGGATGTGCCTAGTGAGGCCCTCCGCAACTTAGTGAGACTTGGTTTCAAAATAAAGAATAAAAAATAGGGCTGGGGGCATAGCTCGGAGGTAGAAGGCCCCTGAGTTCAATCCCCAGTACGGCAAAAAAAAAAAAAAAAAAAAAAAAAAAAAAAAAAGAAGGGGATGTGATTACCCCTGTTCTGTAGATAACAAACTAATTCCTGTGACATCTGCCCTTGAACCCTGGTTTCCTGACCTTTGCCTCAGCTTTTCTTGGATACACTGTATTATAGCCCCAGGGGGTGCTCCCCACACAGCTTCTTACTTTTGGAAATGCCACCTGTCATTTTTCCTAAGTCACAGTGGATTTTGGGGTGCCCCTCCTGGATCCTCCCTGCCAGTCACAGGCAGAGTCCCCTAGACCCTTCTTGGAAAGCAGCATGGTAGATGGGCACCGACTCAGTTTCACCACATTCCAGAAAAGTGATATAATGCTCACCCCAGCCACTCCCTCCACCGTGGTTTTTTTTTTTTTTTTTTTTTGCGGTACTGGGGATTGAACTCAGGGGCGTTCTACCTCTGAGCTATACCCCCAGCCCTATTTTTTATTCTTTATTTTGAAACCGGGTCTCACTAAGTTGCGGAGTACCTCACTAGGTAGCTGAGGCTGGCCTCGAACCCAGATCCTCCGGTCTCAGCCTCCCAAATGCTGGGATTACAAGCGTGTGCCACCACGCCCGGCTCCACCGTGTTTTTTGTTTTTTGTTTTTTGTTTTTTTTTTCTTCTGAGTTGGAAACAGAGGAGGAGCGACTCAGCTGAGGTCACTGGTGCTGGGCATGAGGAAGCCACTTTCGTCGAAGCTCCATTTTTGCTTTGTGCATCGCAGTCACATAGCCACACGTTCCCTCCCTCCCGTTCAGCTTCCTAAATCCCTTTATCCCATCTTCACCCTGGCCAGATAGGCCGTCCAGAAACTCTCAGGAAGTACAGTCTGGGCCAAGCTTGTCGGGCTGACGAGGGAAGAGCACAGACTGCTTGGCTGTCCCTCAGACCCAGGCTTCTCTGGGTCCATCTGGTGGGTAGCCGGGCCATGGGCACTTTGACCTGGAGATGCAACTTTGACCATGCCGATGAGCTCGCATCCCCAGAGCTGGTAGGATGGTGGAAATATGAGAGAGAAGACACATTAGATGCTGAAATGCCTCAGTAGGCTAGAGTATTGAGTCCTCCTGACCTGGTTGTTAAAAGAGAGAAATAAGCTGGGCGTGGTGGCACACGTTTGTAATCCCAGCATTTGGGAGGCTGAGACCAGAGGATCTGGGTTCGAGGCCAGCCTCAGCTGCTTAGTGAGGCCCTCCGCAACTTAGTGAGACCCTGTTTCCAAATAAAGAATAAAAAAATAGGTCTGGGGCTGTAGCTCGGAGGAAGAATGCCCCCAGGTTTCATCCCCAGTACTGAAAAAAAAAAAAAAAAAAAAAGAGAGAAATAAGCAACATCATTTTACTTATAGAAATGGAAAAGTTTGAGGTACAATCAGTAAGATGGCCAAAGTACATACAATTTCAGTTAGACAGAAGGAATAATTTCAAGAGATCTAATCATGATGACTATAGTTAATAACAATGTACGACCTATTTAACAATTGCTAAGGGAATATGTTTTAAGTGTTCTCACCACACAAAAAAATATGTGAAGTAATCTATGTTAATTTGCTTGGAGGAGCCATTCCACAGTGTATGCATATCTCAAAACCTTGTGTTGAGCCAGGCGTGGTGGCACATGCTTGTAATCCCAGTACTTGGGAGGCTGAGACCGGAGGATCCGGGTTTGTGGCCAGTCTCAGCTTCTTAGTGAGGCCCTCCACAACTTAGTGAGACCCTGTTTCAAAATAAAGAATCAAAAATAGGGCTGGGGGTGGAGCTCGGAGGTAGAATGTCCCCTGGTTCAATCCCCAGTTCTGCAAAAAGAAAAAAAAAAAAAAAAAAGACAAAGGCTGACAGTGTGTTTTTACATTTTTGTCATATAATGGTGCTTAAATTGCTACCATGTTGTTTGTTCAATGACTTGTCTCTGGAACTAACATAGGAAGATACGGGGTGACATCTTTTGGGAGTTAGCAAAGGCTCCAGGACAGGTGTTTGGATGTTAATGTGGTCTAATGTGTTCTGATGGTATAAACGGCTTTGTATGTGAGCAGATCAGCACAGAGTGGCAGTAGGACAGAGGAGGCAGGCAATTCATCAGCAGATCTGCTGGAAGCCCGGCAGGGCTCCCCTACCTCTCTCCTTGCTGAAAAAGAATTCTGAATCACCTCTCCTCTCCACCCTTGTATTTTGCTCAAGATCTGTCTATGAAGCTAGATGTGATGGTGCACAACTGGAACCTCAGTACTTGGGAGGCTAAAACAGGAGGATCACAGTTTTAAGGCCGGTCTTAGGAACTTAGTGAGACCCTCAGCAACTTACAGAGAACCTGCTGGGTGTGTAACTCAGAGGTGGAACACCCAGGTTCAATACTCAGTACAAAAAAAATCCATCTGTGAAATTTTAATTTATCACTGTTCATTGCCAAATATCTGCCCTGAGATAGTACACAATTTGAACATCCTTGCCAGCTAGGTCTGCTTGAGTGTCTGATTGGTACTTCCAGCATGGTGTGTTCAAAGCTGAATCTATTCTATTCTCTGAACCTGCTCCACCTCCTCGGGGAACCAACTCAGCAATGGCATTCTGTCTATTCAGGTAGTCAAGAGAAGACTTGGGCATCCTTGTTCCCACCTTGCATGTGGCAGTCACCAAATCCTGCTGGCTTGTGTTCAGATTCTGTGTGTGTGTGTGTGTGTGTGTGTGTGTGTGTGTGTGTGTGTGTGTGTTTTGCGGTACTGGGGATTGAACTCAGGGGCATTCTACCCCCAAGCTATACCCCCAGCCCCATTTTTATTCTTTATTTTGAAACCGAGTCTCACTAAGTCGAGGAGTGCCTCACTAGGTAGCTGAGGCTGGCGGCGAACCCGGATCCTCTGGTCTCAGCCTCTCGAATGCTGGGATTACAAGCACCCGGATCCTCTGGTCTCAGCCTCTCGAATGCTGGGATTACAAGCGTGCGCCACCACGCCCGACTTTTTTTTTTTCTTTTCTTTTCTTTCTTTTTTTTTTTTTTTTGCAGAACTGGAGATTGAACCCAGGGACCTTCTACCTCTAAGCTACACCCCCAGCCCTATTTTTATTCTTTATTTTGAAACAGGGTCTCACTAAGTTGTGGAGGGCCTTACTAAGTAGCTGAGGCTGGCTGTGAACCTGCAATCTTCCTGTCTCAGTCTCCCAAGTACTGGGATTACAAGTGTGTGCCACCATGCCCGGCTCAGATTATTTTTTCAAAACAATTTCCTCTCTCCATTTCTTCTGCCAGACTCCAGTTTTGCTCCCTCTGCCTCCATACTCTGCGGTCCCTCCTCAGCTCATGGCCACCATTTGTCCTTCACCAAGCTGCCATGCTGGTTCAGGGCTGAAACTCTATATCCTCGGGACCCACTGTGTTTCCAAATGTTCCAGTTTTGAAGATGGTGCTACAGGTTGCATAGTGTATATTGAGTAGCTCATGTTCCAACTCATTAATATTCCTGCATACAAAAATTTGTCACATTAAGTAGATAATTGACATCTATATGCACTTCAGACTTGTGCAGGTTGCTTAGGTCTTAAGTTCAGCAAGAGTCTGATTTTGTTGCCAAAAGTTTAGGAATCGACTCCTCATAATCTGGGTTGAGCATGCTCTGTTAACCTCAGCAGGCCTGTGCCTCTCTCTCTGCTTGAGAAACTTCCATACTCTGCAGTCCCCCTTGGCTTGCAGGGCAATCCCTAAGGTGACTTCTGGCTTTCACAGCCGGGGTGACTGCTTCAAGCTTATCATTTATTCCTTCTTCTCTCCCTGTCCCAGCACTCCCAGAATGCTAGCAGGCCCCCAAATACACTACTACTGCTTCTTTCACCTACAAGTGAGATCATGCCTTATCTTTTCCTTCCTGGCTTAGTAAAATGTCCTCTAGGATCCACCATACTGTCACAAATGCTCCTTCCTTCCTTCCTTGCTTCCTTCCTTCCTTCGTGCTGGGGATTGAACCTGGGATGTTCTACCTCTAAGTTAAACCTCCAGCCTTATTTTATTTTTAAACAGGGTCTCACTAAGTTGCTGAGGGCTTCCCTATGTTGCTGAAGTTGGCCTTGAATTTGCAACCCACCTGTCTCAGCCTCCTAAGTACTGGGATTATGGGTGTGTGCAACCACACCAAGTTTACAGAGAGCATTCAAATGTCAAAATTCTCTATCCTGCAATCCATAGCAATGATGCTGTCAGAACTTTGATGCTTTAAAATGACTAATACTTAGCTGGGCATGGTGGACATGCTTGTAATTCCACTACTTGGGAGGCTGAGACTGGAGGATTGGAGTTCGCAGCCAGCCTCAGCTACTTAGTGAAGCTCCCTGCAACTTAGTGAGACCATATTTCAAAATAAAGAATAAAAAATAGGGCTGCGGGTGTAGCTCGAGGGTAGAATGCCCCTAGGTTTAATCCCCAGTACCATACACACACACACACACACACACACAAAAAAAAAAAAAAAAAAAGAGAGAGAGAGAGAGAGAAGACTAATACTGCTGGGCATTGTGGCGCATGCTTATAATCCCAGTACTTAGGAGGCTGAGACAGGAGATTGCAGGTTCATGGCCAGTCTTAGCTACTTAGTGAGATCCTGTTTCAAAATAAAAAATAAGAAATAGGACTGGGGGTGTAGCTTGGAGGTAGAATGCCCCTGGGTTCAATCCCCAGTACTGCAAAAAATAAATAAATAAGTAAATAAATAAAATAAATGGCCAATATATATGCCAATTTTGGTAATAAATCATTTTATTTCATCTCTTTGAAATAAGGTCATCTATTTAGCTTTTCTTTCAGCAGCTATTTCTGGAACCCTAGTTCTGAGCCAGCCATCGTCTCAGTGCTGGGAACAGCACTGAGCCAAACCAGTGCCCGTCCACTTGCCCATGTGTATGACCAGTAGGAAGAAGGAGCAACCAAGTGTCATGGGACAGATGTGCAGAGACTGAAACCCACATGATTTAGAAAAACAGATTTCTTTCTGCTGAGTTGGCATATTGCTTGTTGGTATCTTTGTTTTCTTCATTTCTTGCTGTCTTAAAACAACACCAACAACATAAAAAATCACTGGGCACAGGGGTGCATGCCTGTGATCCCAGTGCTTGGAAGGCTAAGACAGGAGGATCACAGGTTCAAGACCAGCCTCAGCAACCTAGTGAAATCCTGTCTCCAAATAAAAAATAAAAAGTGTTGGGGGTGTAGCTTGGAGGTAGAACACCTCTGGGTTCCATCCCCAGGACCAAAAGAAACAAAACAAAACAATAACACAACAACGAAACTTTCCCCATCCTCTTTCTAAGTCGTCCTTTTCTTCAGCTCCCCCTCATTCCGGGGGCTGTATCTCCTGGTACCACGCTAAGTAACTCTCCCTGGGGTGTTTACATGTCCCCGTTATTTATAGGCTGCCAGGTTTTCCCTGCTGCTCTCAGCCGTCACCACCCAGACGTGCTGTACATGGTTAGTTATTTTAATCTTTCCTAGTAAATCAAGTCTCCCAACCTCCCATCATTTTTATTGCACCTCTCTGAACTCCCTTCAGCTCTCTCTGCATCTTTATGGTATTGAAGTGCCCGGAATTTAATGTAATTTTCCAGGTGGGGTTTGGGAAAGGCTATTAAACGGGACTCACCTCAGTTCTGCACTGATGAAACCATTGGGAACAAAGCCCAAAACTACATTAGCGCCTTCGCTGCTCTATCAGTTTTTCAGACTCATATCTAATGTGCTTCTTGCCCGGCCCACGGCTGCCTGATGTGTAGACTGGCCTCGGGGTTTCTACGGTTGGCTTTTAGCTTTTGGTCAGGGTTCTGAGACTGAGAGGAAGGAAGTTCAGGAACAAAGACCCGTAGCATAGATCTTATTGCTGTGACACATACCTGGGACGTCAGCTTAAAGAGGGGGCAGCTCCATTGGTGCCAGGCACAGTGCATCCTGGTAGGAACATGAGGAACAGCCAGGAAGCAGCGAGAGGAGGAAAAGGAGCTGTGGTCGAATGTTCCCTTCAAGGGCACACCCCCAGTCACCTGAGGAGCTCCCAGCAGGCCCCTCCGAAAGGTCCTGCCATCTCCCAGTTGCACCAGAACTGGGGACCACGCCTTCAACATGGACTCTAACAGGTAATATAATTAACAATAGTAATACTAACTATGTGTATCAAATATTGACTGCTTGCTAGGCTGGGTATTGACACTTATTTGTAGAATCTCCAACTTCATAATCAATCGTAAGAATTTTATCCAGTAGATTGAGAAACCAAGGCTCAGAGATATTCCATAAGTAACCTGAAGTTGCTCAGCGAGAGTTGGGGCAGCTGAGTTTGAATCCAATCCAGCTGGCCTACAAAGCCTTTCTGCTCAGGAACCAGAGCTTCTAATGTGGGGATGGGAGAGGCAGGCAGTGGTGACATCGTCCTCCGAGGAGCACAGAAGAACCAGCAAATGGGGGTGCAGGGTCTGCTCAGAGGAGGCCTGACCAGTGCTGACCTCATCCTGAGAAAAGGCACCTCTTCAGAGAACCAGTGGGGCCTTTATCTACTGAGCAAAGATGAATTGCCAGGCATCATAGATGTTTAATAAACTTTAGCCCTCCCCCCTATCCCCCAATCCCTTAACTCCATTGCCTGGAGAGGCGTTTCAGGAGTTCTCCAAACCAGAGGCAAGGTGCAAAGCTCAGCTGCCACGTTACTCAGCGGTATCACTCCTGGTGTCTCTCCAAAAGAACTGAAGTTAGAATGCTTCAGTGGAGCCGGGCGTGGTGGTGCACGCTTGTAACCCCAGCATTCGGGAGGCTGAGACCGGAGGATCCAGGTTCGTGGCCAGCCTCAGCTACCTAGTGAGGCATTCCGCAACTTAGTGAGACTCGGTTTCAAAATAAAGAATAAAAAATAGGGCTGGGGGTATAGCTCGGAGGTAGAATGCCCCTGAGTTCAATTCCCAGTACCGCAAAAAAAAAAAAAAAAAAAAAAAAAGAATGCTTCAGTGGGCTGGGCGTGGTGGCTCATGCTTGTAATCCCAGTACTTGGGAGGCTGAGACAGGAGGATCTGGGTTTGCAGCCAGCCTCAGCTACTTAGTGAGGCCCTTCAGCAACTTAGTGAGACCCTGTTTCAAAATAAAGGATAAAAAAATAGGACTGGGGGGGGGGGTGTAGCCCGCAGGTAGAATGCCCCTGGGTTCAATCCCCAGTACCAGAAAAAAAAAATACTGTAGTGGTCCAGGCATACCCAAGTTTATAGCAACACCATCCACAACAGCCAAATTGTGGAACCAACCCAGGTGTCCATCAGCAGAGGAATGAATAATGGAAATGTTGTGTATACACACAATGGAATTCTGCTCAGCCATAAGAAGAACAAAATTCTGTCATTTGCAGGAAAATGGATGGAATTGGAGAATATTCTGCTAAGTGAGATCAGCCAGCCTCAGAAAGTCAAGGGACATACATTCTCTTTCATATGTGGAAGCTAGAGAGAAACTAGGAAACAAATGAACGAGGAGCAGGAGCAATGGAACAGTGGGGGGGGGGGGTTAGAGGAGAGAGGCAGGAGGGGGAAAATGAGGATTGATAAGGAAACAGTTCAAATAATGCTATGTCCATATATGAAGGTATAACTACCAATCTCACTAACATGTATGGGGAAGGAGAAGAGGGGAGCAGGATGGTCTGCAGAGGAAAACACCATGTGCTGTGTGCATGTATGTTTGTGTCATGTTGAATTTCATTATGATGCATAAATACAATGCACTAATAAAAGTTAATAAAGCCGGGTGTGGTGGTGCACGCTTGTAATCCCAGCATTCGGGAGGCTGAGACCGGAGGATCTGGGTTCACGGCCAGCCTCAGCTACCTAGTGAGACTCAGTTTCAAAATAAAAAATAAAAAATAGGGCTGGGGGTATAGCTCGGAGGTAGAATGCCCCTGAGTTCAATCCCCAGTACCGCAAAAAAAATATAAATAAATAAATAAATAAATAAATAAATAAATAAATAAAAGTTAATAAGCATCAAAGCTAAGTAAGACAGATCTGACAGCAGAGATGGTGAATTTAAAAAATTTAAATTTGAAGCCAGGCGTGGTGGTGCACATTTGAAATCCCAGTACTTGGGAGGCTGAGACAGGAGAATCACAAGTTGGTGGTGGGACTCAGCTACTTAGTGAGGCCCTCTGCAACTTAGTGAGACCTTGTTTCAAAATAAACAATAAGCCAGGCGTGGTGGCACATGCTTGTAATCCCAGCATTTGGGAGCTGAGACCAGAGAATCCAGGTTCGAGGCCAGCCTCAGCTACCTAGTGAGGCACTCCGCAACTTAGTGAGACCTGGTTTCAAAATAAAAAATAAAAAATAGGGCTAGGGGTATAGCTCAAAGGTAGAAAGCCCCTGAGTTCAATCCCCAGTACCGCAAAAAACAAACAAACAAACAAAACAATCAAAATAAAGAATAAAAAAATGGGGCTGGGGGTGTAGCTCAGAGGTAAAAAGCCCCTGGGTTCAATCCCCAGTACTTAAAAAAAAAAAAAAAAAAAAAAAAAA
>PVLC010050516.1:0-10073 GCA_004027655.1 Graphiurus murinus | reverse complement strand
AGGAAGGAAGGAAGGAAGGAAGGAAGGAAGGAAGGAAGGAAGGAAGGAAGGAAGGAAGGAAAAGGAATGGAATTTGGGAGAGTTCACTGAGAAATTAGTATTCCATGAACCCAGGTAGGAATACCCAGGAAATCAGGTAAATAACAAGTGGCTACTTGGAATTCCTAAATACTTTATACTTCTACCCAAAGGGAAGGTTCATACACCACAGCTCACCCATACATTACCTGAAGACCTCAGAACCTCTGCTAGTTCAATGGGGATTTCCCTCACAGTTCTTTTGCCCTGATAGAAGATGGATATAAGGCAAAGTAATTAGTTTCTGAATATTATTATTTCCAATCTTTGAAACAAGGACTTAAGTTTGCCCTCTTTTCTATCAATAGGATGCTTGTCTTTGGGTTTGAAGAAGAAAGGAACTATTTAAATAAAAAGTTTATTTACATTTTAAAAATTGGGAGTAAGCAAGGTGTGGTGGCACATGCTTGTAATCCCAGTACTTGGGAGGCTGAGATAGGAGGCTCACAGGTTCAAAGCCAGCCTCAGCAACTTAGTGAGGCCCCCTGCAACTTAGTGAGACCCTGTTTCCAAATAGAACATAAAATAGGTCTGGGGTATAGCCTGGAGGTAGAATGATCCTGGGTTCCATCCCCAGTACCACAAAAAAAAAAAAAAAGGAGTAATCACAGAAAGACAGTATTTAGAAGGGATGCCAAAGGATATTTAATCCAATCCCTTTATTTAAGAATAAAGAAAAGAAACACAGAAAGCATATGTGTTTTCTTCAGAAACAAACAACTAGAAGGCAAGAGATAGCGTGGAGTGGTGGATAGAGTATGGACTTTGTGGTTTACAGTGTAGATTTGAATCCAGCTTTTCTGGTTGCTAGTTGAATGTTCCTCCATATGTAAAGTGGGGGTATTAGGACTTTTCAAGTTGTTGTGAGGCATAAATGATTTAACTATGTGAAGTGCCTAGAGCAGTAGTTGTCACATAGTAAATGCTTGACAAATATTATCATCATTGCAACTAAAGTATTTGACTCCAACTCTTGTACACTATACTGCACTATTATTATAACTAGCCAAAAGATTTCAAACATTTTCTTAAAATATGAGATTCCAAGTGAAACAAATTGTGTGTAACATCAAATAACTTTTTAAAACATTAACTAATCATTAATGGAAGCAATACCAAGTCCTTTTTAAATGAAATGAGATGTTTCAATGTTCCCAGTGATTTTAGCAGTTTTCAGATACACACAGCCTCCATCCAAAGAGATCACAAAAAGGACTTTTTATCTGCAATGCAGAGAGCAATAGAGAGATAATTTACATCAAAATTTGCCGTTAGCTCTATATGGCATGTATTCGTCATTTAGTAGATTCAATGCCCTATCTTTAGAGCTTCAGTGATCAGGGTAGAAATTGCCCACTTATTTGTGTTTGGACAGACTGAAAATATAAGGAGAAGAGGTGAAGGAAAACATCACTACCTGCAAGACTTGGCCCTAGAGTCGAATGTATAGGATCAATGCTGACTTGTCCAGGAATAGCTGCCTCTGTCCTAAAGAGTAGGCAGAATGCAGATGACGCGAGGTGTATTATTTATGGGTTGCAATCATGCATGTTATTCTTGGCCATCCCACAAAGGGCTTGACTGTGGTTAAGTGTAGAGCTGTCTTCCTTTTGTTCAGCACAAAGCCTCACTCATACTGAGCAAGTGGGCATTTCTAGTAACATGTGATTGCTTGGCTTTCAAAATTCAAATTAAGAACTAACCAATGCCCCTCCCTTAGAGAGGGGATGAAGGAAAAGTGAGGAGAAAAGTAAGTACTCTTTTATTCCTATGTAGAGTAAATGTCATAGAGTTCTCCTCTCCCATTGGAAAGTCTAAGCCTTAGTCCCTCTATACAAAAAGAATAGTGAGATGGGCATGGTGACGCATACTATAATCCTGGAACTTAGGAAGCTGAGACAGGAGGATCACAGGTTCCAAGGCCAGCCTCAGCAACTTAGCAAGACCCTGTTTAAAAATAAAAAATAAAAAGGGCTGAGGATGTAGCTTAGAGGTAGAATGCCCCTGGGTTTAATCCCTAGTACCAAAAATAAACAAACAAATAAATAAATATCCTACTGCGGTACAGCTGAAAGGTAGAATGCTCCTGGGTTCAATCCCAAGGCCCATCCCCTCAAATTTTTAAAAAATTTTCCTCCAGTTTTTTGCCTCAAAAGATTACATACTGTGGGAATCTGGTCTTTCTTTTATCCTTCAGTCATCATGATGATCTCAGTGATGAGAAATAAGGAATTCTCAAACTACCCCTCCTCTTCTCAACTCCCAGTCATATTAATAAGCATATATTTAGTTCCAGAATTGTATCACAAGAGCAAAAGTTGCAGCCACTTATGAGCTCTGGAGAATTAAGAAAGATTATAGAGTGATATGGGTTGACTCATGTCCCCCTGAAATTCATAAGGAGAAGTCCTAACACCCAGTGCCTCTGCATGTGCTCTTATTTGGAAACAAGGTCATTGCAGATGCAACTAGTTAGGGTCATTAGGTGAGCCCTACTCCAGTATGACTTGTAGCCTTATAAAAAGGAGAAATTTGGACACAGGCATCCATGCAGGGCAAACATGACAGAAAACAAAGGCATAGGTCAGGGTGATGCTTCTATAAGCCAAGAAACACCAAAGATCGACAAGAAGCCACCAGAAGTTGAGGGGAGAGTCTAGAGCAGATTCTCCCCACCACCCTCAGAAGAAGCCAACACTGCTGACACACTCTCTTCATCTTAGACTTCTGAATTCCAGAACTGTGAGACTATAAATATCACTATAAGTCACTCAGTTTGTGGTACTTTGTTACAGGAGCTCTAGAAAACTAATATATAGATTTTCTTGCTCCTTCTCCTATCCCTCTCTCCCTCCCTCCCTTCCTCTCTTCCTGCCTTCCTTCCTTAGTTTTCTGGTAGACATCATGGAGAAGAAGCCTGGAAATCAAGAATATGAGTTTCCTTTTAAACCATTAATGGATTTTAATATTTTCTTTAGCATTAGAAAATACAAACTTTTGTTAAAAAGAATACCCACAACTAACTCTAACGGAAGTTTGGTGATGTTAGGCAAAAGGTGCTGAGGTAATGGATGCATTTTGGTGCCTTCTCCTTGTGCTTAAAATCAAAACAGTGGTTCTCAAGACTTGAAGACTCAGTTCAGGTCCCCAGAAGACTACAGTCTTTCTCTAGTTTCTTTTCCCTTCCTTCACTGATGAGTCAAATTTTCAACTTGCTAAAGGGCTTTACTTTGTCCAGACCTATCTACCCACCTCCAAAATAGAGACTAAACGCTGTTCTCCCACCTCTCCTTCTTTCCCAAGGAGTAATTCTACTTGCCCCATCCCCTTATCTTTCTACCCAGAGAGGAGTCTACCCCAGGTTTTAATACTTATTGCCTCCTCCCTGATTAATGTACTACAGGACATTTGCTCCTCTAAGAACTTCTTTATTGGTGAATCAGCATCAACACAGCTGATATTTGCATCTGAATATCTACCCACATCCATGTACTCTCCCAGAGTTGTTCTTTGTTTCCTAAAAGGACACTATTAGAGACTAAGTTTTAATATGTATGCACTTGTACCAGATAGGGTCATTCAGAGAATGTGGGATCTTCTTATGCCACATGCCTGACACCTACTCTTGGTCTAAAGACCATTTAGACCTCAGAACTGCTGGATGGTCCTAGAGCTGCTGCAACTTCATCTATGGGAGGCATGAAGCCTCAGTTCATAAAAGAGCAAACACTGAGACCTCCGCTGCCCAGGGCTACAGACTATAGCAGTTTCTCAGATATCTGTAATATCACCATGTTTCTTGAAGCTATTCTAGGCAAAAGTGGACATCTATGTCTATGTCCTCCTGACATTCATTCTTCCTCCTTCTCTACTTTTCCCACTTTCTACCTATATAGTTTAGGTGCCAACTTTACCTAGATCTCTACCATTAGTGAGAAAAATGCACATGACCCAAGCCAAGCCAAATAAACTCAATTCGGGGCCTCATCCTGAAATAGCTGGGAAAGAGATACTATCTCTATTTGATTTAGTGTTGGGAGAATGTAAGCCTGGAGCTTCTGGGGGCCACCAGGTAGGAATCTCCTAAGAATAAAGCCAAGTGGAGAGATATAAAGATCAAGAGTGTATAGGGAGCCATGCATGGTGGTGCACGCTTGTAATCCCAGCACTTGGGAGGCTGAGACTGGAGTATCCGGGTTCTCAGCCAGTCCCAGCTACTTAGTGAGACCCTCTGCAACTTAATGAGACCCTGTTCCAAAATAAAGAATAAAAATAGGGATGGGGGTGTAGCTTGGAGGTAGGATGCCCCTGGGTTCAGTCCCCAGTACCGCAAATTTAAAAAAAAAAATAAATTAAAAAAAAAAGAGTGGCTAGGGAATGGGAATATTGTCTGTATACCATCTACTTCCTTGAAGTCAGCCAAGCCTGAACTTTTCAGTTGGGTAAACCAATAAATTCCTTTTGCTTAGACCACTTGAGCCCAAGTTTTCTTTTATTTGCAACTAAAAGCATCCTAATACATTCACTTTTTTCTTTTAGTTTTTCCTCTGTCTTCTATTTCTTGCTTGGTATATTATTTTTGTTCTTGTGTATTCAATTTACGTGTTTAACCATGTCATAATTGTGTTGGGATGAACTTCACTTCAATGCCAATGAATAGGATATTCAGTGAATTTGCTGTTGCTAAGTTCATTCTTGGAAAAGTTATTGTTAGTTGGATGATAAAATTATTCTTCCAAATCCAGTAATGTTTTCTTCTACAGTCAGGCAGTGTAGCTGCCCAGAAGGTCAGAAAACATTATAACTTGTTATAGCCTTATACCCTAGTTAAGAGTATGGTAACATCTACCTGTGTGATTCTAAAACATCATAATGATGTTTATTTATTTCTATATTTCATCAATCAGTTTGACAAATCTTTGGTGTTCTGGGCTAGAGTATAGGATTTTCCTGGCACAAGCCAGTATGTGACTTTAATTTTGTAGCTGCTATAAAAACAACTGCTCACAGATGGTTACAATGAACAACAACAAACCAAACAAAGTAGAAAATAAAGGTATTAACCCAAAGACACTGGAAAAGCTGCTTCTAAACAAATTGTAAGCATGGGAGGATAATGACAATCACTAGATAGTATCTACTCCCACTGACAGTGAAGGACACACAGAATCCTTATTTAACATTTGTAACAACACATTCTACCAAAGAATCAAGCTATCTTAGAATTGGAGAGGCCTCTGCTGTCCTGGAGTTTGATTTCACTCAGAATGTAGGTGTACCATCCACACCCTTCCTCCAGCCTCCTTGTGTATGTCAAAATATCTCCAGGGACTGGAATCTCTGGTCACTGAAGGAGAATTCTTCTTTATGGAAAGTATTCCCTTGTGCTAAGCCACAGTCTCCCTCCTTGTACCTTTAGAGCACCAGCATTTTATTTAAGAGAATTTAGAGATTATTCAATCTAACAGCTCCATTTTGTGCCCAGTGATCTGCCTTTAAAACAGAGCAGCTAATCTTTGCTCTTTAATAGCCTCTCAATATTTTATGACATAAAATATGACAGCATTTGTGTTCTTCTCATCACATTTGTTTCTCTGGGATAAATACAGCCAGGCACTCCACTACTTCCTCGTTTTTCTCTGAAATGGTACCCTAGTTTCCTGTCCTCTAACACCCCTTTATGATCCAATACAATTTCCCTTAACATCCCACTACTCTTTATGTGGGAGTTAGGTATTTCCTTCTAGGTGGAAAACTAATGGAAAGGGGCATATTTTTAAATACTGTATGCTCATAATAGTCCTAGCCTCCCAAGTACAACAGGGTTAGCTATAAATAGTCTGTCAATAGTTCTGGCAAAGCTAGATTTTCAAAATTAAATTTGTCAGGCTTCGAATCATCAGAACTGTCAATAGCATAGAATTGTGCTGTTAGGAGGTATCTTAGCAATTCCTAGACCACTGCCTTATCATTTCAGTCATGCTACCTTGTATATATTCTGGTTTTTGTATACTTGATAAAGTATTTTCATACATATCATCTTATTTGATATTCACTACCGTCCTGGGACAAGAGCAGAACAATGTGTTATTTTCCCCACTTTGCAGATGAAAAGCATTGACCACCCAAGGTTAAGCTATAACTAGTTAGTATGGTTAGGACTCAAATCCACACATTTGGTTTTCAGACTACTATTTTGTTTTCTCTAGAGCCACTGACCTTTGTCATTAAATAGCTTTGCATTCCCCCCAAACAGCACTACTGCTTGAGGCACTCTCTGAAAGGGTGCAAGTTTAGGACTTGCCACCTGTTGCTGCTACCTGGTGGCCCATACCTGGAAGAACCCATAGATCTCTGACTACTGGAGTCTGGGTATCTCTCATTAGATGTCAAGTCTTCATTTCTTTCCTCCTATTTATGCAAAATGAATTCTGAAACCAACAAACAGTAGGATGTGGTGGTGCACACCTGTAATCCTAGTACTTAAGAGGCTGAGACAAGAGGATTTCAGGTTCAAGGCCAGCCTCAGCACCTTATCAAGGATCTCCACAATTTGGTGAGACCCTGTTTCAAAAATAAAAAATAAAACAAGGCTGAGGGTATAGCTCAGAGGTAGAATGTCCCTGAGTTCAATCCCCAATAGCACATAAACAAACAAACAACCCCACAATGGCAATGTTGGGGGTGATTGTGGAGAATGTGACTGCCAGGAACAGGTCAACGTTTGCCTTGGAAAGGCCTAAGGTCAATGGAAAGCTATGATAAGACTGATGGACTCACTGAAAGCAGCCTGTACCTCCAAGGTAAATGTTCCTGTGTCTCTTGCTGGCGCCCTTTCCCAAATGCCCTGCTTGTCAAACATTGTCTCAAGTATCTTCTGCACTTCCTCAGTGGTTATATTGCTGACCACTATCTCAAAGACTCTCCTATAATTGTTCTGCGGCCTGCCCAGTTAAACTTTAACCCCTAGCCCTCACTGTGCATTTACTAGTTAAACTTTACTTCTTGGGTTCTGCATGTATGCAGTAGCATTCATACCTCAACTTCCCTCCTCAAGAATGAATAAAAGCTGTGGACCAGTGTCCAGCGGGGCCTTTGCCTAAGAGTGAGGTCCTCTTGCCTGCCCCTCTCAATCTGCTGTGTGTCTGCATCATTCTTTTCCCCCCAGGTGTGCCACAGGAGGGTGACCGACAAGTGATAATAATTTTTTTGTATGTAGAACCAAGGATTGAACCCAGGGGTGTTCTATCTCTGAGCTATACCCCGATCCCTTTTTTTATTTTTTATTTTGAAACAGGGTCTTGCTAGGTTGCTAAGGGCCTTGCTAAGTTGCTGAGGCTGGCCTCAAACCTGTCAACCTCCTGCCTCAGCCTTCCAAGTATTGGGATTACAGGAGTACATCACCACACCCACCTACAATAATAATTTTCATGTGCCCCCACCACAACCATCTGCTGATGGGAATCAGATTCAGTTTACAAAACATCGCGAAGAGGCAAGATTAGTTTTAAGTCATACACTAGTAGTGAGTAATAATGGAGAAGGAAAATGAAACTTGTGATCTGTAGGACCCCATTCCCTTTCTCCTTTACCTCTAGTATAATGCACTTATCTTCAGACTCAATAACTCGAAGAAAGAGAGAGTGTGGAGCAGTGTGTGGGTGGGGAGGGACAGGCTGCTGCTCTGGGTAGTCTTTTTACAGGAGTAGATCTCCATCTAGGATTAGAACTTTCTTTTCCATCTGATGACCTCTCCTTAACCTGGAGAAAGAGTTCATGAAGAAGACACAGGCAGGAAGATTGTTCCTTCTAGGTACTTTTTCTTGGGTTGATTTAAAAATATATATATATATATTTATATTTTACATGTAATATAAAATATAAATATAATATAAGTATATATATTTATAAAATATAAATATAATATAAATATATATATACAAATCCCTCAAGATTTGTAGAGAAGTTTCCTCAACTTCTTTTACCTGAATTTGGATGGGGATAGTGAGAGAGGGTTATTATTATTATTATTATTATTATTTTCCCTGCTGGGGGTTAGTATGCTCGGAGTGCTCTGAGCAAATGCTCAGATGAAGCATTCCTTGCCCTCTCGCCTTGGGTCTACCAATCCTAAAGTATAACCCAAGACTCAGCTTAGCTGTCATTTTGCTCCCAGACTCTAGACACTTGGCAGAACACACTTTGTTGGTGATGGATTGCAATTTAACCTTGAGATCAAATTGCTATATAATTTATTTATCCAAATCCTTGTGTATAACAGTAGCCAATGTTATTTTATTTTCAAATTATATTTTTACTAATATAACTGTTAGACTTTGTATTAAGAGTCTCTGCCTCAGTGTTTTATTACTGTTGAGAAATTTCCAAAAAAAAAAAAAGGGTTCAACAGTAAAAAGGGATGAAGTTTTCTAAGGTCCTTGCTTCAGTTACTATATACCAAGATCTTAGGACAAGAAACTGGAATATTAAGAGAACCAATTGGAGAAGAGGGGATAATAAAAAGGCTGGAAAACAAAAGTAATCAAAAGCAAAATGTGAACACTAAAGTAAATTGATAGCCAGGCATCATGGCACACACCTGTAATCCCAGTACTTGGGAGGCTGAGACAGGAGAATCACAAGTTCGAGGCCAGCCTCAGCAATTCAGTGAAGCTCTCAGCAACTTAGTGAGACCCTTTTTCAAAATAAAAAAATAAAAAGGGCTGGGGGGATGTAGCTCAGAGGTAGAATGCTCCTAGGTTCGATCCTCAGTGCTACAAAAAATAAAATAAAGTAAGTAAAGTAAACAAAATAAAATAAATAAATAAATTTAATTGATTATTAAATGACCAAGGCCTAAAAATTATTATATATAGGTACCTGTGATGTAAACGTCACAGGGAATTAAAACAAAAACAACTTCTGACCCAATTAGTGATCAATGTCGTGTTGGCTTTTTAGAGAGGTTACAATAGTGTCAGCCTTTGCATATTTATGTGGGTTATAAAGAGCAGAACCAGCCAAGAGGATTCTGGATTCCTGAACTGACTGAGAGGGGTGATATTGATGCTATAGTTAAAGCAACTTCCCATTAGTTAGGGATCAAGTAAACCAGTTTGAATTGCTGTGGGAGGGCAAATCATAAAAGGACACCACTTGCTTCAGAGTGCACTGGTGAAAGGCAAAGTGCAGGCTAGAGGTGAGAGGGCAGCACCTGGAGTCCAGCTGAATCTTACTGGCTGAGCTGCATTCCACCTCTGACCTACATCCCCAGCCCTAGTTTATTTTTTATTTGGAAATAGGGTCTCACTAAGTTGCTGAGACTGGTCACAAACCTGCAATACTCCTGTCTCAGCCTCCCAAGTACTGGGATTACAGGCATGGACCACCATGCCCGGCTTGTAATACGTTGTGGTTTTTTGTTTGTTTGTTTGTTTTTTAATATGCTTTTATTGGTGCATTATACTCTCATATCATAATGTAAATCATGTTGACAGTCACATACATGCATATAGCACTTGGTGCCCCCCCCAATATGGTTTTAATAAATAAAAATGGCCAGGTATTGTGGCCCATGCCTGTAATCCCAGTACTTGGCAGGCTGAGACAGGAAGATCACAGGTTCAAGGACAACCTCAGCAACTTGTGAGGTCTCCACCACTTAGTGAGACTGCTTCAAAATAAAGAATAAAATAGGGCTGGAGGGATAGTTGAGAGGTAGAATGTCCCTGGGTTCAATCCCCAGCACCCCATGCAAAAAAGTACTATTTATTTAGTTTTATTTACTTTTTTATAGTACTGGGGATCAAGCCCAGGGACATTCTACCTTCAAGCTACACCCCAAGCCCTATTTTTGTTTTTTATTTGGAAATTGTGGGCACTGGATGTCTGGCTATGAGGTCTTGCTGGGGGAGGACCAAGAACAAAGGGTCCCAAGAAAGGAGTGAAAGAAAGAGAAACATCCCCTGACCATTACCCTGCCCTGAGATGACTTG
>PVLC010050515.1:0-10074 GCA_004027655.1 Graphiurus murinus | reverse complement strand
TGGGAGGCTGAGACAGAAGGATCACAGGTTCAAGGATAACCTTAGCAACTTAGTGAGGTCCCTTAGCAATTAAGTGATACCCTGTTTCAAAATAAAAAGGGCTGGCAGTGTATTTTGGAAGTAGAATGACCCAGGGTTCAATCACTAGTACAGAGACAGAGACAGAGAGAGAGAAGTAGAGAGAGGGAGGGAGGAAGAAAGGATGAAGGAATATGCTACCCAGCATGACAATGTCCTGTCCAGACCATATCAGGCCAGCAGAGGAGGATGACTTAGTATGAAGGGAAAATAATTCCAACTCCTACAGCTATGAATTTCATAATGGAACAATAGCAGAGCTGCCTTTTGAACTAGTCTTAAAAGTAACTATTTCATAGTGACTACTTCGGGGAAATAAGAACAGGAATGGAATCAGGCATGAGTAATCCCAGCACTTGGGAGGCTGAATCAGAGGATAGAAGGTTCAAGGACAGCCTCAGTAAGTAGTGAGACTCATCAACCTAGCAAGACCTTGTTTCAAAATAAAAATAAAAAATAGGACTGGAGGTATAACTCAGAGGTAAAATGCCACTGAGTTCAATTCCTAGTACCAAAAAAAAAAAAAGAGAGAACAGGAGTGTGTGTGTGTGGGGGGGGGGTGATTGCCCTTGACATGTTCTATTTTTCTATATTTCTTGAATTTCTAACCATGGACATGTGTTAATATTCTTTTTAGCTGGGTGTGGTGAAACATGCTTCTAGTCTCAGTACTTGGGAGGCTGAGACAAAAGGATCATAGGTTTATGGCCAGCCTCAGCAACTTACTAAGGCTCTCTATAACTTAGTGAGACTCTGATCAAAATAAAAGAATAAAAGAGGGCTGGGAGTGTAGCTCAGAGATAGAATGCCCCTGGACTCCAGCCTCAGTATCACACACAAAAAAATAAATAAATTCTCATTTTTTAAATTTCTGGTATAATTGTAATGCAAGGAACAATTAAGTCATTTTAGCCAAAATTCTATGAACTGAGGGAATTTAGTAGATGCTAAAGAGCAGAAACCTAAGAAACAACTACAATGCTCGTGTGTGTGTGTGTGTGTGTGTGTGTGTATGTATGTATGTGTGTGGTACTGGGGACTGAACTCTGGGGCATTTTACCTTTAATATACACCCCCAGGCCTTTTAATGTTTTGTTTTGAAACAAGGTCCCCTTAGTTGCTAATGTCATCCTTGAACCTGTGATTCTCCTGTCTCAGCCTCCCAAGTACTAGGATTGCAGGTGTGTGTCACCACACCCATCTACGATGCTCCTCTTTATTGAAATATCTAATAAAGGAGCCAAGTGTGGTGGCACACACCAGTAATCTCAGTACTTGGGAGGCTGAGACTGAAGGATTGCAGGTTCCAACCTAGCAAGACTCTCAGCAACCTACGGAGATCCTGTTTCAAAACAAAAGATTTTTTAAAATGGGTGGGAAGCCGAGCGTGGTGGCACACACTTGTAATCCCAGCATTGGAGACCGGAGGATCCGGGTTCGTGGCCAGCCTCAGCTACCTAGTGAGGCACTCTGCAACTTAATGAGACTCGGTTTCAAAATAAAAATAAAAATAAAAAAAGGGCTGGGGGTATAGCTCGGCGGTAGAATGCCCCTGAGTTCAATCCCCAGTACCGCACAAAAAAAAAAAAACAAAAAAAAAAACGGGTGGGATCCGGGTATGGTGGCGCACACAGCATTTGGGAGGCTGAGACCGGAGGATCCGGGTTCGCGGCCAGCCTCAGCTACCTAGTGAGGCACTACGCAACTTAGTGAGACCCTGTTTCAAAATAAAGATTAAAAAATAGGACTGGGGGTATAGCTCGGAGGTAGAATGCCCCTGAGTTCAATCCCCAGTACCACAAAAAATAAAAATAAAATAAAATAAGGAAACTATTTTTTTCAAAAACAAATTATATTTCCACGGGTATCAGGAAAAGAAGGGAGACCTTCCTAATGCTCAACTGCTCGACCCCCTCTCCTCTGTACCAGGGACAGACAGCCTCCCATGAGGTTCTTATGCACACGCAACCTCATATCCACCGTCATGTTTACACTTAAGTGCCTACAGCTCAAACACTGGTGTCTCACTGAAGTCACACGAGACAACAGTGCTAATCCTACACTCTCTACAGAACTGCACACTGCCAATATACTCTAAGCAACGTGAACAAGTATGCCCAAGGGACCACAAAGTCACCATGACTCAATACTTGGAAGAGCCAATAGCAGGCCATTTTCTCTCCACAGGTTGTTGTTTTCCATCCTGAAGATAGAGCAGCATGCTCCAAGGAGCACAAGTGTTTCACAAGAAGCTGAGCGGCACAAGGGTCATTGCAGAGAAACAAAGTTATAGCAGGACAGCGGACAAGCTCAATGACTGGTCAGTAAACATGACACAATTACAAGCACCCTGCATGAAAAAACAACCTGGCTTAAGTCTCTCACAAGTTAGCATTAACAACTGCCCAACTTGCCAGGATGTCTGCCTGTTTCTTGGGCTAATAATTTATTATATGGACTTTTTGGCAACCAAGAGATCTAGAGTCAGACCAAAAATCAAAGCAATCCAGTGATTTTATTTGTCCTTCTCTGTAGCAGCTTCCTGCCAGGCAGCTCATGCCTTTTCAATCTAACAAGCTAAAGAAGGCAGCTGTCCAAATGTCACCAGTCAAACAAAGTCATGGATATGAAGGAAGAATAGGCAAGCATATGTGACTAACAGTGGACCCATGTAGGAAGGGGTACAGAGCTTTTATGTGTGAAAGGGATGAATTAGCATACTTCAGTGATAGGCCTACACAGAAAAAGAGGCCTGTTTTAAGACTGACAGACACACCATCAAACACTAAGCTCTCACTTGAGTTTGGTGGTGTGCTAGGGCTCTGGCCAAAACAAACTAAATTTATTTCCCTAAAGGAAGGACAGAGGGAAAAAAAAAGTATAAATCAGTGCAGTGAATGCTGAACACAATGAGTACGAGAGCAGAGGGGACCAGGCATGGTGGTACACGCCTGTAATACCAGTACTTGGAGGCTGAGACTGGAGGATTCCACGTTTGAAGTCAGCCTCAGTAACTTAGTGAGACCCTGTTTCAAAATAAAGAATAAAATAGGGCTATTAGGGCTGGGGGTGTAGCTCAGAGGCAGAATGCTCCTGGGTTTCATTCCCAGATAACAACAACAACAACAACAACAATAATAATAATAATAATAATACACAGAATGGGGAGGGGAGTAAATAGAGAACTGTATAGTATTATCTAGTGACATTCTAAATCTATACCATAACAGCAGGAATTCCACCTCTACATATAAATACACCCTAAAGAAACTTGCACAAGAACACTAGGAGTCCTGGATAAAAATATTTATGCATTATTGTGCATGTTTACAAATTGAAAACAATCTAATGTTTGAGAGAATTATAATAGTCATTCATATAATGTAATCCTTTAATGAAAATATTTAAAACTAGAGCTACCACACAACATTGATTTTCACAAGCTTGAGTTGAAAAAAAACAAAAACAAAGTCACAGAATGATAGTATTTCTACAAACTTCAAAAAACATTAAAAACTAAAAAGTACATTGTTTAGAGATGTATGTATGTAGTAAAACTATAATCAAAGCCAGACGTGGTGGCGCATGCTTGTAATCCCAGCATTCGGGAGGCTGAGACCGGAGGATACGGGTTCGAGGCCAGCCTCAGCTACCTAGTGAGGCACTCCGCAACGTAGTGAGACTTGGTTTCAAAATAAAGAATAAAAAATAGGGCTGGGGGTATACCTCGGAGGTAGAACACCCCTGAGTTCAATCCCCAGTACCGAAAAAAAAAAAAACTATAATCGAAAAGAAGATAAGGAGCTGGGCATGGTGGTACATGCTTGTAATCCCAGCACTTGGGAGGCTGAGACCGGAGGATCTGGGTTCGCGGCCAGTCTCAGCTACCTAGTGAGGCACTCCGAAACTTAGTGAGACGACCCTGTTTCAAAATAAAGAATAAAAAATAGGGCTGGGGGTATAGCTCGGAGGTAGAATGCCCCTGAGTTCAATCCCCAGTACCGCAAAAAAAAAAAGGGACTTGGGGGGTCTAGCTCAAAGGTAGACTGACCCTGGATTTAATACCCAGTATCACAAAAAAAAAATTTTTTTAAGATGTATCTGTCATCATTTTTTGTATCATGTGTATGTAATAATATTCAAAATCAAGAGAGAAAAATTATTAAATAGAGTTGAGGGTGGAACCCCACAGTGTTCCCTAACTCTGACTTACACATTAATCTGCCCATGGCTGGGCTAAGAGTAAGAAGAAAGCCTAAAAGAATCAACTCAGTGTAGAGGTGACAAAATGAATACCTCTAGGCATTTTTTCTGGGCTTCCTGGGTGAAACTAGCTCCACAGGCAGTCTATTCACAGGGTGAACTGTAAGACATGGCACACTGTCCCCAAAGAGTTGGAGAAAGAGACTGCCTTGCCAATACAAAAACAGAAAATATCCCAAACCCCAGCATATCTTGCTGATGGAAGGAAAGTCCCCAGATGGTTCCTACAGACAGAGGAATGGACTGAATTCAGAAACAAGGCAGTCATTTTATGGAGCCCTACAGGGCTGGGAGACTGCACAATCTCTCTAAGGGAGAGGTGGGGATGAAAAATATACTTGAGGACACACTCAATAGGACCCTAAAACTAGGAGCACGGAGTCCCAGCAGAATGTGTGTGATTTAAAGCACAGATGAACGCATGTATTGAAGACTAACTAGAAGCCCCAACGGTTACTATATGGGCTTTACCTGAAAGAGGTGACAACAGAGTTTGGCACATACTGAGTACATTGGGAAATAATAATATCAAAAGCCATCTCTACCACATCTGTGTAACATATGTACAGCCCAGGGGCGCCGGCGAGGCAGGAAAAGGAGTGACTTACTCGGGGAAACTGAAGGTAGGAAGGCCGGATTCGGTCAGACCCGGCGAGGGAAGGCCCGGGGCTGAGTCCAGAAGGCCCCGCTAGCGCGGGGAGGGGAAGAGGTGGTCCCGGCCCCGGGGCAGAGGTGGGGCTGCCGGGAGAGGGCGGGTCCCGGTAACAGAGTCCCGGGAGGCCCCGCAGGAGCCCGGCCAGGCCGCGGGACGGCCGCGGGGGGCCCGATCGAGGGCAGAGACGCCCCCCAGAGCGAAGGGGCCGGAGGGATGGGGAGGCGGCGGCCTGTCACAGCCCAGCCCCGCGGGCGCGGCCCACCCGCCCGCCGCTCACCTGGGCACGCAGCTGGACGAGCTCCGGTCCACTTCCCAGGTGGCGTACAGGTTCATCTGCACCGGGGCGGGGGTGCGGCCTGGCCCCGGGCCGCCGGCCGGCGCGGAGCCCGAGGCCACCGCGACGGCCATGGAGGTGGAGGTGGACGAGGACGACGAGGAGGCAGCCGCCGCCGAGGTGGACGAGGACGACGAGGTGGCCTGGACCAGCTTGGGGGGCGTCGGCTGCTGCGGCGGCGGCTGCTGCGGCGGCGGCTGCTGCTGCGGAGACTGGGCGACCCCAGAGCCCCTCTGGCCGCTGCCGCCCCCGGCGCCTCCCGCACCACCGCCCGCCCCTCCGCGTTCCGCCATGGCCCGGCCGGGGGTCCCGGGGCTCCGGGTTCACACGGACTGAGGCGAAGACCAGTGGCTCCCGGGTTTCCCCCGCGGCGGCGGTGGCGGGGGCTCGGCTCGTCTGCTCAGCCCGCGCGGCCGGGCGCGAGCCGCCAGCGAGTCTGCACGCACGCGCGGGGCCTCGCGGCGCGCGGTCCTCGCGCTCGCCCGCCGCTGCCTGTTGCGGCCCGCGCGGCCGAGACACTGGGTGGGCGTGCCCGGGGAGAGGGCGGGGAGCGCCGGGGACGGCCCCACCCAGCGCCGAGGGGCGGGGCCCGCGCTCGCGCTCGCGCCCGGGGGGCTGTGGGCGCGCGCCCTCGCTGCTCTGGGGAGGGGTCTGCGTCTGGCGCACGCCCCTGCAGTCCTCCAAGCCCGGCGGCGGGCAGTAGCTGTCCAGGTCCCTCTTCCCTCCCCCCGCTCGGTGGCCACAGCCCTGCCAGCGGAAATCCCGCTTTTCCGGGGCGCGGTCCCGGCCAGAAGGGGGCTGCCACGGGAGCGCGCCTGGCCCCAGGCGGGCGCAGAGCACCAAGCAGCCAAGTCGGCCGCTGGCCACGCGGTGTAGAAGCCTCCAGCCCACCGCCCCTAACCCCAGCTCTGCAGCCTCAGGGATCATTCGCCCAGAAGAGCAAAGGGAGTGGAGACCCGTGGGCCTGGCCGCCACCACTGGCGCTTCATAGCTGGGAAATTCCCACCCGAGGTAGCAAGGGCTCAGGGACCTCTGGCAGGGTTGAATGCTCAAACCAAGCCCTGGCCCTTCTCGTGTGTGTGTTACTGTGAATGGAACCCAGGAGCCTTGGGGTACACCCCCCTTAATTTTTTTATTTAGAAACAGGGTCTAGCTAGGTTGCTCACTGAGGTACTGAGGCTAGCTTTGAACTGTGATCCTCCTGTCTCGGCCTCCCAGGTACTGGGATTACAAGCTTGTACCACCATGCCTGGCTCTTTTCCCTTTCTATACAACTCCCCTCCCCACAAAAAAGCCTTCATTACAAAGTCAGAGGGCCTTAGTATTCTCCCAATTTCTCAAATTCTATTCCTCCCAAGACTGAGAGCTGCCATGTCCTCTGTGGGATCTCCCCATTCCCCTCCAGAAGCCAACTGGAAGACTCCAGCACTCCGGCACAGTGGTGCTTACACAGACACCAACAGTGCAATAGGGGCACATGACTTCTCTCCCTGGTGCTCAGCAAATGCCTGTGGTGTCCAGTGGTACATCCTACAATATCTTGTCAGAAGACATCTCAGGACCAGGGGAATCTTGAAAAAGCAAAGTACTTCCCCCTCCCACATACACACCACATCCTAGCATTCGTATTCGTCAAACCCAGGGGCTCGTGAGGACTCAGAACAATTTAGATTGTGAGCTCTGTTCTTTCACAGGTTAAGGACTTAGGACTTCTCTCTACAAGGTCAATTAGGAAGGCCTGACCTGGCCTATTTCCCAAGCCCACTGTTACTTCCCCAGCCCAGCCAGGGCGCTAAGCTGGCTATTTTTACTCCCCAAGGACAAAGTAGTAAGGTCAAAGTAGACCTAGAGGTACTTCCCCCAGAGCCTTCCTACAAAGGGAGGACGCAGGCTGTAAAACATCCACAATTTCAGCACAGGATTGGCTTCACCACTTCTCGGTTATAATATCTGATCCAAGTACTTGACGCAATCATTGGGGCAGCCCAGTGGCTGTGGAAAAGATTTTGGTTCTTTTGCAGAGGGGGCTAAGATGAGGATAAGGAGGGAGGATCAGGAGTATTACATATTCATCTTTCCTTGGGAAACAGCTTTATTTACAAAACAGGTCTAAAATAAGAACATGAAATGACAAGCCCTTGGGAACTGCAGGAGAGCTGGCTTTTGGGGACCCACGTATGAAGCCCAAGCATCCAGACAAAGGGCCTAAAGGAAGGCCAACAGTGTGAGGGGGACTAAAATTTGAACTCCTTATACTTCTTGCTGCCCCCACGGCTGTCCTGGGGCTGGGCTTTTCGTTTCTTTTGCTATAAGAGAAAGAGAAACAGGTTATAACAAGTTCAATACCAATCCCCAAACGAGGGGAAAGCCTAATACCGACACAGAAGTTGTGGGAAACTCACTGAATCTGGACTCTGTTCCCTCCTCTCTCTTAGAAGAGCTCCCTACCCGCCCCGTGCCTCAGTGGCATCCTACTTAAAGAAGGCAACCAACTGGAGGATTTCTACGGTTTTCACCCTAATGAAGCCAGTGCAGCAAGCACTGCATGTGCCCTCACTCTCACCACTAGAGGGCACAATCCGCTGGAAAAGGCAGGCCCTGCTCTCCAGTTCCCTGGGAGCTCCCACCTTCTGTTTGGCAGCATGCTCGGCCACCATGTCGCTGAAATCTTCCTTCTCCACTTGTGCCTGCTGCTCCCGCACATGCTCTTCATACTTCTGGGTCATGGCCATGGGGTCCAGCTCCAACTCCTCCGGTGCCAGGGCCACTTCCACACCTTGTAGCTCAGGGGCTGGGCCCTTGCGGCTCATAACCTACAAAAGAGATCAGGGCCTTGTCATCTCCAAAGAGTCTCAGAGGCCCTAGCTGCAGCCCCTTTCCAAGTACTTACCGTGGACATGTCATAAATGTGGGTTGATCCCATCATGGCTCCCCCTACGGTGGCTGTTCTCTTCTCTGGCAACACAGTAAACAGCTGAGGTGTCTCACTTCTGCAAGGGAAAAGGAGGTCAAGCCCAAAAAGGGACAAGGGACTTCCAGAGGGGAAGAAGATCCACCCAGATTCTTGGAGAAATTCTGAGATACCTGGGGGTGTGGCCTCTGCCATTCAGAAAGCGCCCTGAGAGAAAGGGTGTGTGGGATGGGTGGGGCATAGTGCTGACTCCAGGGGATACAGCCTGGAAAGTGTATACAGAATGAGCTAAGGGGCCCCTGAACCAAATTAGGGGATCTATGGCCAAACTCCCACACGCTAAGGACTAAAGGTCAAGAGGCTAGAAGTTTCCTGGCGAGGGTGGTACCTGAAGTTCTAAGGTACCTAATTCATAGCAGCCCTTCCCAGAGGTGCAATGGCCATCCATAACCAGTCTCACAGCCTATTTCAAAGATTCCTCTCAGAATGCAATGGCAAAACTACCATATCAGCTGGGCATGGTGGTGCACACTTGTTATCCCAGAACTTGGGAGGCTGAGACTGGAGGATCTGGGTTCACGGCCAGCCTCAGCTACTTAGTGAGGCCCTCCACAACTTAAGACACTGTTTCAAAATAAAGAATAAAAAACAGGACTAAGGGTGTAGCTCGGAGGTACAATGCCCCTGGGTTCAATCTCCAGTACCACCAAAAAAAACAAAAACACTACCATATCACCCCAGCCCAATGACTTCATCTCCATCTCTACTCCCGGAAGAGGTGACTTTCCCTTCTCCACAATGCAGCCAGAGTGAATGCCTTAAAACAAAATTCAGATCCTGCTGCTCCTCTGAGTGAATGAATTCAAACTTCTTTCCAAGACCTAAGAGGGTCACACTCTGGTTCCTTACCCAATCCCTCCTCACTACACTGTCCACAGTACCCTTCTTTTTCTTTGAATACAAAAAAAAGCTTGAGACTTCTGCTTCCTGATAAGATGCAAGAACCAGATTTATCCTCCTGCCTGAATAACAAAAAAATGAACCACATACATGAAACAGTGGTTTTCAAGACACTAGACGCACAGCAAAGGACGCTGACTCCTGTGAGACAGGAAACAAACAAGGTAAGGCTTCAATTGCCCGGCATGCATGCACAGCACAGGCAGGGAAGACCCGTGGAGAGCTGAGACAGCTCCATGAATTGAGGGGATAAGGCTGAAAGTCCAGGGAGACCCAGGCAGCCAGTTTGCAGGACACAGAACCTGCAGAGAGTCCTCCTCAGGTATTTGGGGGAGTAACAAGGAGCATAGGCATGTGAGTACACTACCAAGGCCAGGGAAGGAAGAGCCAAAAGGATTGGCAGTAACAGTGCCTGCTGCTCACTCAGGATGGGGTACAGTGGTGACTCCCACCAGCCAGTGGGCACACCTCCAGATTCACAGGCCTATCCTACACAGAAGACTCCCGGACCTGAGCGCTGCTTCATGAACCCAAAAAGCAAGACCTCAAAGATCAAAGTATTCCCAAAGAACTATCTCTGATCAAAGCTGAAGATATGAAAATATCCTGGGCCCAAAAAGGTAAATTTTATAAAGCCTAGCAGCCAATCAGAAATTACCAGGCATACAAAGCCAGAAAATACAATTTATAACAAGGAGAATATCAATCAATTAAGATCAACCCAGAACTGGCCCTGATGATAGAATTAGCAAGAAAAACATTAAAATGTTATCATAACTGCATTCTTCACATTCATAAAAAGACAGTAATAAAACTTATAGGGATGAAAACTACATTGAATGAATATCTGAATAGAAATTGCAGAAAAAAATA
>PVLC010050514.1:0-10091 GCA_004027655.1 Graphiurus murinus | reverse complement strand
ATGCCGGCACTCCCTGGGAGCAGGAGCCAGGCCTGTCTTGCTGAATCCCCCCGCTCTGTGCCGACCCCAGCCTGCTACGGAGTAGATACTCAGTAGTTATTTGTCCACAGTTGTTGAAAGAGAGTTACTCACACACTGTTGGATGTTTAGATTATTGCCAGATAAGCCGCCATTTCAAATCTTTTTTTTTTTTTTTTTTGCGGTACTCAGGGGCATTCTACCTCTGAGCTACACCCTCAGTCCTATTTTTTATTCTTTATTTTGAAACCAGGTCTCACTAAGTTGCGGAGTGCCTCACTAGGTAGCTGAGGCTGGCCGCGAACCCGTATCCTCTGGTCTCAGCCTCCCGAATGCTGGGATTACAAGCGTGCGCCACCACGCCCAGCTCTCAAATCTTATTTATTTATTTATTTATTTATTTATTTATTTATTTATTTATTTATTTATTTATTTATTTTTGTGGCACTGGAGATTGAACTCAGAGGCAGTTTACCGCCAAGCTACACCCCCAGCCTGATTTTATTTATTTGGAAACAAGGTCTCTCTAAGTTGGGGAGGGCCTCGCTAAGTTGTCGAGGCTGGCTTTGAACCTGTGATCCTTCTGTCTCAGCCTCCCAAGTACTGAGATGACAAGCGTGCATCACCAACACCCAGCTTTAAGTCACTTTTCTAAAGTGTGTGTCCTTATGGAGTTCCGTGCTGCAGCAGAAAGGACTGCGGGGGTGTGGGAGGAAAGAGAGGGCACAGTGGTGAGGAGCTGGGGGAAGGGACAGGACTCTGTGGAGGGGCGGAGGGCGGGTGGGAGTGTGGAACCAAATGCTCATGGATCCAGTTACTTATCTGTATGTGTGGACTTTAGGACTCAACAAAAGTTAAGCCCAGCAAATTATTAATGCCACAAAACTGTTACTCTGGATGTAATTTATCAAAAATGCCAAATCTCTTTCCACCAGGGTGAAATGTGTCATATAAATTAACTTAAATTGTGTATTAAATTTTGTCAGACCTGTCATTTTACAGTCAAGGGTAATGGTGTCACAATAATTCATCAAAGAGAAGTTCTCTGCCGTCAAGTTGGGCGGCGAGGAGTCAATGAACACATGTTAAGCAATAATCAGACACCTCCGCAGCTAGCGCGCAGGCACACCTCAACACCTGCTCCCTGGGGCAGAAGCCTTCCTTACCGGGTCTCCTCTTTGCCCTTCCACTCCCACACCACGACTGCCCTGCAAAAGAAAATACATCAAATTGCTTTGGAATTAATTCTAAGAAAGTAATTACAAGCAGTGAAGACGTCTGGCTATGTGATTTTTTTTTTTTTTTTGAAGTTGGTTTAAATACTTTGGTAAGTCTGACACAAGGAAAGAATTCTAACAGATATCAATGACCAACTATTTCACTGAGCATGGGCTGTGTTTATGCATCTTAATGATGAACACCTACCTTCAAACCTGGACTCCCAGGATGGCCTGGAGGTCCCTAGATCAAAGGGGAGAAAAGAAATTTAAAAAAAATTAATAAATCAGTCATAGCCATCAGAATGTATCTTTATTGGTTGCCCCCAAGTTCTTATTTAGGAAACACCTGATTTTAAAATATGTGTGATATGTTCTCACTCATATGTGGAAGCTAAAAAAAACACTGATCTCATAGAAGTAGAGAGCAGTATAATGGTTACAGAGGCTGGCTGGGGAAGGAGGAGGCATAGAGAAGGATTGGTTAGTGGGTAAAAAATATAGTTAGAGAGAAGGATTATGTTCTGGTGTTTGATAGCACAGAAGAGCAACTACAGTTAATCATTCACTGTATATTTCAAAATACTGTATATTTCAAAATTTACTGTATATTTCAAAATGATTTTAAATGTTAAATGAATTTTAAATGTTTCCAGCACACACACACACACACACACACACACACACACACACACACACACACTTACCCTGATTTGATCACCGCACAATTAAAAACAAAACCACACAAGACTGGCTTTTTATCCTGGATGGGCTACTGCACTGTACACATATGCTGCAGTGGCTTATCCCTGGGGGGCTCTGCGTGCAGAGGGAGTCCCCAGAGTGATGGCAAATATGCTGATTCAGCAGATAATAATCCCTCTCAGAGCCCACCTGGGCCTGACCCGAGGCTGAAATCTTGCTTTTTTACTTTATTTCCATGCCGACTCTGGGTGTGTGGAGGGACAGCACCAAGCAGGACGATACTTACTGCTAACCCTGGCGCTCCAGGGTGTCCCATGGGGCCCATCGGTCCTCTGGCACCCCTAGATCCCTAGAGAGGAGACACATCAGTGCGTTTGTTATGATAAAAATCACAATCAGCCTTCACAGCCAGAGCTGCGCGTGACCCCAAGAAGATACAAACCTCCCAAAGGAGGAGTCCTGCACATGGGCAGCTGGAGCAACTTCGACAGAGCTGGGGGCTGCGGCACACCCAGTGGGTGTGGCAAACTCTCACAGTAGGGTTCCCCCAGGACCTAGGCGTCAGTCTACTCCTTTACAAATGAATCTTGCAGTAGCAAAAGTCAATGACAAAGAAAACTTGTTAACTACTCCTAAGTTCCCTCTTTATCACAGATTTGGTATATACTAGGAAGCTTTAGAAATGTTCAAGTTAGTTTATATTAATGAAGATTAAAATGTGTGTATAACTGTAATTTTTTTTTTTTTTCAGTACTGGGAATTGAACTCAGGGACAATCTACCTCCGAGCTCTACCCCCAGCCCTATTTTGTATTCTTTTTATTTTGAAACAGGGTCTCACTAAGTTGCGGAGTGCCTCACTAGGTAGCTGAGGCTGGCCAAGAACCGGGATCCTCCGGTCTCAGCCTCCCAAATGCTGGGATTACAAGCGTGAGCCACCACTCCCAGCTTGTAATACATTTTTTAAATGTGGCCTACAAGACCAGTGTGAATAGAAATGCTGCCCTCAATTTAGGATCAAAATGACTGGACCATAAGCAGTTTTCTGGCGTACGTATGTTTCCACATAACTGCTTGCGCACTGGCAAAGGAAGGCTGGAACTGAGCCTTACTGGAAGTGCGCAAAGAAGCTCTCTGGTCCTGTCAAATGATATGCGAGTGTGTAATGAAATTGCCCTCTTTAGGAGGATATTCAGAACAATTATTTATTTGAATAGCACCATCAAAGGCAAGTCAATTATAACATAGAACTAAGCTTCCGAGGTAGTAAGGGACTCAACCTGGGAAAGTAAGTCAGTCAATAGAAGTTCCAAGCAGAATTACAGCTTAACCATTGGGAGGCAAATTGCTTTCCATTCTAATCTCCTAAACTAATATAATCATGGAATTATGAATTTCAGGGACGTGAAGGTGGGACATAATATTAAATATATAATTACTGATTTGGCTGGCAAGAATGGGACAGAGAGGCAGAGCCGAAGAATCTCCACTAGGTGTATATGTGTAGGAGCCACGTGTGTGCATTATATGTGTAGTTTCTGAGTGACTTATTTTTCTAAATAGTGTGTGCATATAACTGACCAATGCCTAATGATCATTAAGAGACAGAAGGGAAGGGAAGAGGAAGTCTACTGAGAACCAAGGACTCTCTCCTGGGCCTGGGATCTGTGTGGATGCACATGGATTTAACACTCTTCTGGCACCACCCTGAAATTGTTAGTAATAGCCGGGCCTGGTGGAGCACACGCTTGTAATCCCAGTACTTGGGAGGCTGAGACCGGAGGATCTGGGTTTGAGGTCAGCCTCAGCTACTTAGTGAGGCTCACTGCAACTTAGTGAGACCCTGTTTCAAAAAATAAAGCATAAACAAATAGGACTGGGGGTGTAGCTTGGAAATAGAATGGCCCTTGGTTCAATCACCAGTACCAAAAAAAAAAAAAGAAAAGAAAATTGTTAGTAATTGTTGAACAAGGGACCTACATCTTCACTGTACACGAGGTGCCCCTCCCCCAGAATTATGGAGCTGGTCCTGCTGGGTTTGAAATCTAGTGTGGATGGTAGGCTGTTTGAGGAGGATGAAATAGAAGCAGGTGGCCGGCTCGGAGACTTACCGGTAAGCCGGGTGGTCCTGGGTCCCCGCGGTCTCCCTGTGAAAGCAAAAATATATTGTTTTACAAAAGCGGCACCATTTTCCTAAAGCACAGATGACGTAAAGATAGAAAGACACCCGGAATTGTGTGGGCCAGGCTAAGTGTGCAGCATGTTCCACTGTTCCATGTTGAGGAGACCATGGCCGCGAGGCTCCGGGCAGGGGTGTACCCTCCTCCTCCATCCTTACGCCTTGAATGCCGCTACTCAGTGGGGACCAGAGAAAGATTGCTGGGCCATGACAACATAGAATTAAGTGAGGATTGTCTTTCAGTTGAAATGATCCTAAATGCTCAGTGCAGTGGCCCGTTTCTTCGCACTTTACCTGTCTCTTGTCTAAAGGCCACTCCTGGCTTTTTCCTTTGGACCACCCTAGCGTAGACGCCAGCGGACGCTGGGGGAGCCTCTCACACTTGCCTCTGTCCAGACACGATGCTTTTGACTTGTGCTGATACGGAACCTACTTTAAAGGATGAAGGTGTGTATATTCTCTTGACGAGAGGCTCTTTTTAAAATATAAATTATGCATAAATAAATTTTAATATTTTAGCCCTTTGGGGTGTACAGTTACTTTTGTGGAATTAAGTACATTCATGTTATTTGACCATGACTACTATCAATCTATGCAACTTTTTAATCTTCCCCAGTGGGAACTCTGTACCCATTAAGTACTAGCTCCCCAATGACTCCCTCCCCAGTCCCTGGCAGCCACCATCCTACTTTCTGTCTCTATGAATCTGATGACTCTGGGAACCTCATATAAGTGGAATCGTGCAACATTTGTCCCTTTTTGACTGGCTTAACTTGAGGTAATCACGTTTCATCAATGTTGTTGCATGTGTCAGGATTTCCTTTCTTTTTAAGGCTGAGTACTATTCCTTTATGACTATACCTGCATTTACTCATTTGTTTGTCTATTCTTCTGTTTATGGACTCTTGGGTAACTTCTACTTTTTTTAGTTAGTGTGAATATAGCCACTATGAACATGGGAGTACAAATATCTGTTCCAGTCTCTGCTTTCAGTCCTTTTGGGTTATGTACCCAGAAGTGAAATGGCAGATCATATGGTAATCTTGTGCTTAATTTGTTGAAGAACTACCATATTGTTTTCTACATAGCTATGCCATTTTACATCCCCACCAGCAATGCACAAGAGGTTCAACTCTCCACATAGTTGCCAGCCCTAGTTAGTTTTGGTTTTTGGTTTGGGGTTTGTATTATAGCCCTCTAAATGGGTATGACGTGGATATAGACTCTTAAGAACATTGTTTCTCAAAGGTAATTGGTCAACAGGCCATTTGTAAAGGATCTTCTGCTTCTCCTCGAGAGAAGGAATTCTCTATAACCACCTCTCCTTCTATCTTCCTTGTTTTCTATTGCCACAATTACAAAAGAAAAAAAAAACTTCACCATAACTAATATTGTACAATATCTTACAGTTTACAACGTACAGCAGTTTAAACTGTTATAACAGGTCATCATAACAATGCTGAGAGGAAGGCAGGGTTGGTATTGTTTTAATTTTCTTTCATAAAGAAGGAAAATGAGAGCTGGGCGTGGTGGCGCATGCTTGTAATCCCAGCATTTGGGAGGCTGAGACCGGAGGATCCGGGTTCATGGTCAGCCTCAGTTACTTAGTGAGGCACTCCGCAACGTAGTGAGACCCTATTTCAAAATAAAGAATGAAAAATATGGCTGGAGGTAGAGCTCGGAGGTAGATTGCCCCTGAGTTCAATCCCCAGTACCGCAAAAAAAAAAAAAAAAAAAAAATGAAGCTCAGTGAGGTTGAGAAAGTTTCTTCAAGGCACGAGAGTAAGTAAGGGTCAGTCCTCCTTTCAATACACCACGGGCAGCCGGGCGTGGTGGTGCATGCTTGTAATCCCAGTACTTGGGAGGCAGAGGCAGGAGGATCGCCGGTTCGAGACCAGTCTCAGGAACTCATTGAGGTCATTTGCAACTTTGTGAGACCCTATTTCCAAATAAAAGAATGAAATAGGCCTGGAGGTATAGCTCAGAGGTAGAATGCCCCTGGGTTCCATCCCCGGTATCACCAAAAAAAACAAAAACAAAAATATACCATGGGAACTTCTAGGATGGCACTGTCTTAACTAAGCCTAATATGTCACTTAAGTTATAGGAAAAGTGATAGTTCTTGCTGTTCAATATGCCTGAATGGGCACAGAAGCTACAAATAAATACTCTGAGCTCACAAAAGGTGTCACCACCCAGGTGTGCTCACTCCAGGTGGTGGAGGACTCAAGAGTCCAATATAAGCAATCTAGGATCAGTTCTATTTAATTGTTGTAGAATATTCCTCCTTTAAGAGAAATGACCTAGAACATGGTCTATATAAACCATCATACGACCTAGCTATACCACTCCTCGGTATTTCTCCAAAAGAATTAAAGTTAGAATATTATAGCAGCACAATTCACAATAGCCAAATTATGGAACCAACCTAGATGTCAGTCACCAGAGGAATGGATAAAGAAAATGTGATCTATACACACAATGGAATTTTACTCAGCCATAAAGAAGAACAAAATGATGTCACTTGTAGAAAAATGGATGGAACTAGAGAATGTTATGCTAAGTCAGATCAGCCAGTCTCAGGAAGTCAAGGGTTGTTTGCTTTCTCTCGTATGTGGAAACTAAAGAGCAAGAATGAAACATATGACACTTTAATGTTGAGAGAGGCCAGTGGAACAGTGGACGGGGACTTGGGGAGGGATTGGGGAAGAAGAAAAAGGAGGATTGTGGAAGGAAACAGTTCAAACAAGACTATGGCAACATGTGAAGGTATTACAAATTTCAGTGAATGTACAGGGGGAAATTGGGGGAACAAGGAGGGGTCAGAAAGAAAGGGCTGTAAGCAGGTATGTTCATATCACAATGAACCTCACTTTGACCTATAATCACAATGTGCTAATAAAAGTATTATTAAAAAAGAAATGACCAAGCTGGGCGTGGTGGCGCATGCTTGTAATCCCAGCATTCGGGAGGCTGAGACCGGAGGATCCGGGTTCGAGGCCAGCCTCAGCTACCTAGTGAGGCACTCTGCAACTTAGTGAGACCCGGTTTCAAAATAAAGAATAAAAAATAGGGCTGGGGGTATATCTCAGAGGTAGAACGCCCCTGAGTTCAATCCCCAGTACCGCAAAAAAAAAAAAAAAAAAGAAATGACCATATGTCTTGAGAATATGCTGTATTTTTCCTCTTGATTTATCATTTCTACACTTCTTCCTTTACTTATCCATGGCTTCTCTTATTACAGAGATGAAGTGGCTTTTCAAGAGCTTAATTCTGAGTGTGCATACATCACTCCCTGCTAAAAATGCAGATGCATTAAATTTATCAAGGAGAGTGCAAGAAAGTTTTCATAATCTTCGAGTTCAATAGTGGTGACTTTTATTATACTGCATGACAAGTATCAAAAGTAGAGTCTTTTAGCTACAAATAAATCAGTGGTGTTCAGCTGGGGGTGATTTTTCTCCAGGGGACATTTGTCTGGAGATGTGACTGGTATGGACAGATGGGGAGACATGACCTGCCACCTGGTGGACAGAGGCCAGAGGCCAGCTCAACATCCCACAATGCTCAGGACACGCCCTCAACACATGATTATCTGGCCTAAAACACCAAAAGTGACAAAGATGAAAAACCTTAAAATAAATGTGCCCTTGCAACTATAAATTGTTAGGAGGTATTGGAATTTTATAGCCATAGCAGATAAGAACAACGCCTTCACGTAAGAATGGTGCCATCTCAGAGTGTCAGGGCAGTGATAAAAATTCAGTGTATTCAGGAAATCCCTGTCGACATGTTTCTTGCATGATCCACCTACTTGGAAAAAGATTTTTCCAATCCATGATGATAGCTAATTCTTACCTGAATACCTTTAATGGCGCCTAAAATGAATACTGAATTTCCTTTTTCTCCTTTCTCCCCAGGAAGGCCCTGAAAATAAAATAATCACTCAGGAGGGAAAAAAAAGGCTCATTACCATTTCAATATTTTCTTTTGCACACGAAATATTACTCACCAATAAAATTGCCATTATAATAATTTCACCAGTAGAGATTTATTACCTTCATTATTATTTTCATCCTAAGGTTCTCATCTACACTTACTCAGTTTTCAGTTAGTATCTGTTAAAGAATCCCCTAAGACAGACTAATTATTCCACAGGAAGACTGCATTTTTCCTCACAATATAATGCATAGGTATTATTCTTAAAAATATCCAATTTCAGCTGGTATGGTCGCACATATCTGTCATCATAGTTACCCAGAAAGCCAAGTGAGGAGGAACACAAGTTCAAGGTCAGCTGGGGCAACTTAGAGAGACCCTCTCTCAAAAATAAATAAATAAATAAATAAATAAATAAATAAATAAATAAATAAATAAATAAAATAAATAAATAAAAATACATTAAGGGGGATGTGGATGTAGATCAGTGGTCAAATGTCCCTGGGTCCACGCCCAGCTCAAGACTAACTTTTTAAAAACTATACCATTTTCCTTTTGGAAGGTTTTTGTATATAGCTGCTAGTTTGCTTAGGGTATTTTTAAAAAGTGAATGAAATACCTCAATGTATTGCCCTCCCACCGCAAGGTTTTTCTATGTAACATTTCTTAATGTTTTCTTTAATATCTTAACCTGATTGCCACATGAAAATTCTACCATTTTCATAAATCAAGCTCCTACAAAGGACATACAAATTTCAAAGTTGGCCTCACTTACAAGAGTGCCTGGCTTTGCTTTCAATGGGAAATACTCAAGGGTTTTACTGTAAATGACATCGACAGTTTATTTGAGGGGTCAGATTTGCCTATACAGTGCAGTTGCCTTTGGACAGTTCTGATTTGCATGAATTTAGTCCCATAGTTAAATCAGCAAGAAACACTAGTCCTCCAAAAACATAGTCCAAACTTCAGTTATCATCGTTAACTGAAATTAGTTGAGTAATTTCAAACTTCACTACTAGCTCTTCAGTCAGCAAATCATTACATGAATAACAGGTGTGCATCATGATCACCAACTGATCATGTCACTTCTTTTAAAGCCTGTCTTGACTAGTCTCTGCACATCTATTCTTCAGAATGCGCACACACACACACACACACACACACACACACACACACACAGCCAAGCATGTGGATGTGTTGCCTTTTTATCTCCCAGTGATAAACTCAAATGACATTTGACCAAAAATGGATAAATGGATTAAAGAACTCACCAATAGAGATGAAAGTAAAGAAAATAAGTGAAAAATGGCCATGTTGGGAGGGACATTCAAATAGAATGTCAGTGGAGTAACAGGACAAGCAGCTGGCTGGGAATGTGGACCCTGCTGTGATCTGAGAGACTCCATGTGCCACCCAACGAAGACAGAAAAGACAAACTTATCGACATGGAAGAGGAAGAAGGTTCTGCTGAAAGGAAGAAGATGTCTCAGAGGAAGTGACATGTGCAAAAACTTCCCTTTTAAAGGATTTTAATATGAGGTGTTTCGCAACACTGAACACTGGTCCAAACTTGGAAAGGAGTATAATGTTGCCAAAGCATAGAATACATGTTAATTTGGTATAATAAATTATGGGTTCAAGCACTGTTAAAACTATTCTTGATATATTTTTATAAAGACATGAAACAGTTTGATTCCCAATGTTCAAAATTGCAGTGTACTAAGTAAATATTAGCTTCATTTTCCAATATTTGTAAGTGACAATAGAGAGTTTTTAGGGTTTTGACACAACATTTTAAAGGTCACAGAACAATAGTAATTTTTCTTGTCAGTCGATAAAGATGCCTTGTGTGTGGTTTTAGCTCAGATGGCTAATGTCATACTGTATAAAGTGAGGTCAACCTCTACTTCAGATGAGGCAAGGGGAAGAAAGGTATTTTGCCAAAAGACCATTGTGACACACTTCAGTATTGTGGTCAGTGCTACATGCTGTGTTAAAGCTACAATTGAGAACCTCCTGCACTCTTGAATGTCA
>PVLC010050513.1:0-10092 GCA_004027655.1 Graphiurus murinus | reverse complement strand
TTCTTTCTTAGTAGACTCCACGCTGGGGGCCGGCTCAATGGCGGGTTCTGCCTGGCGGCGTGGCGCCGGGGCCGCGGAGACGGGCTTCTTTGCCCTCCCTGGTCGGCCTTCTGGGTTCTGCTCAGCTGTATTCCAGTTTTCGCAGCGTTTTTCACCTTTTTGTTGCTTTTTTTTCTTCTTTCAAAAATTTGGATCCACGACTGATTTGAGTCGAGCTCACAGCGGCTCTTCGACAAGTGTAACTTTAAATGACAAAATTGAAAATATGTGATAGTTCTGTGGGTAGGAATGAAGGTCAGCAAAATTGGAAAAGACAAAACATGTACTTATTATTGTACATAGCTGATTGTTCTGCTCATGAATCAGTCATGTTTGGATGAGTAATAGAGTAGAACATAAGTCATAAACTAGCATGCATTTTTAGTGAGTACTTATTTGATCATCTTGCTTGATCATGATATTTTATGCAATTTTCATTCTGACATCAATGAACTAAGGAATTAAAAGTGTAAGCATATACATAGTTTTCAAAATTTAAACCTATCTTTTATCAAAATTGCATATGGAAGTAAACATAAATAAGCAAAGGTTATTTTCATGCATGTTTTCTTAAAAATAGTAATCAACATCCACTTAGTTGTTAATATTAGGAATAGGCTCCATTGTGTCACAGCTAGAACTATGTGTCCATTTAAGAGTTCTAGGGATTATTTAATATTGCATACTGTTTGCTAGCCTCCATGTGTAGCAGTGACAAATAATGTGTAAATGAATTTTAAGTGATAAAAAATTTTAAAAAAGAATGTTCAGCATGACTGGGAAATAATAGTTGGCTATGTTCAAATTTATTGCATTCATGCTTTCTGAGAGAAAGAATGCGACACATTAAGATAATCTATTTTCTTCCTTATGTGCTTCCACTGCTTACACCTTTCCCATATTCTAAAAAGATGCTTCAATACAATATTGGTACAATCCGCCAATGTTAATGTGATTTGGAGCAGTCATTTTTTTCTTTCCAGGTAATAGGACATGAGATGTGAAGAAGCGTTTCCTATGTCCATGCATAAGAACATTCACGTAGGTGCTAAGCTCTGGATCCCAAGTGAGAGAGACAGGTACCTGTGAGTTTGTTTTGTCATAATTCTAATGTGAATGTATGACACGTAGAGTCCTCAAAGTCTTAAGGATTCAAAACAGAAATTCCTCTTGCACTTATCCAACGATGTCATTATGTGATACCTAGCACACTACCTGGTACCATAGCAGAGTTGAGCAAGTGATACAGAAGTCATGGCAATACCTATGTGGCATGAGAATATGAATGAGCAAAGCACCAGGGTGATGTTTGAGGACTCCAGTGAAGTTTAACAGTCCTATATATATATAAAAAAAGAAGAGCATGAGTTCATCTCTGAAGATAGTAGGTATTCTGTGAAGAAATGTCTTTTTAGCAGTTAGAAATCTTGGTCTTGACCAAAATGAAAGCATCTGAAAGAGCTGAAGTATCAAAAATCATACCTTAATTTTAAGTCTCAACCTACAGACTAGAACTAAGGACTGTTCGCACACAATCCACAGCCAGATTCGTAATTGCCAAGCTCTTTGTTTCTAACAGCAAGACTAGAACCAGACACTTGGGGAAGGGGTAAATAAAGGTAGAGCTAAAAATATAATACACGTGCAAGTTATATTTTCAGGAAGCTGTCTCTCTTTGTAGCAACAAAGCACATGAGACCTCACATCCTAAATAATCCCAAAGCTGGAGAAAGGTATACACTACATGTACTCCATACAAACTCAAAGATGATACAAAAACTCCTTAGCCAGGAAAACTGCACTAGCTCCTCTACCGTGTAAACTTTCCATCAAAGCCTGGCCCCAGAAATATTTTCCTTTGAAGATGTATAAGGAACAAAAAAGATGAGCACATATCTACACAAAAATTCTATAAGAACAGAAATGTAGAAATAAGTATGTAAATACAAGTCTAAAAGCAAAAGTCACCAGAGTTGATAGAAATTATAACAAAATGTCCTATCTTTGAACAGCCCTACCCAAAGGTAATGAATTAATGATCCTTGTTTAAAAAACAAATAAACAATAACAACAAAGGTGATAAAACTGTAAGTGTTCAAGGACAAAATGCTAACAGATGAGACAAAACATGAACTGAAGAGCTCAGGAAAACTGAAAAGAAGCAACACATAAATAAAGACAAAATTGGAAGAAACAAAGAGATTTGCTATACTAAAACATGGAAACGTAAGTAGATAATTAATGCGAGAAATAAAATGAAAAGCAAATCATGATTTTTCTTTTGAGAGAAAAGAAATTTGACAGGGAGGATAGATAAAAGAAATTCAACATAGACATATTAGAGTCCCCAAGGAAGAAATCTAGAAACAATCAGCACAAATTTATAAGAATAAAATTCAAGAAAATATTTCTAAAATTAAAGAGTTGAAGCAAAATATTGATCCAGGTGAATTAACACGATTCATATTCCGCTGAAAGGGGTTTTAAATATAAAGAAATGTTCTTTCGGGCAAACAAGAATTAATCATATGGTTATTAAATACCCCAAAAGCTTTCTCCTCACTCATAAGAAGAGAAATTCACATTAGAATTTTATTGCCACATAATTGTCCACCTATTATATTGGCAAAGAAAGGAAGAAAGAGGAAGGAAGGAAGGAAGGAAGGAAGGAAGGAAGGAAGGAAGGAAGGAAGGAAGGAAAAGGATAATGCGTCCTGTCTGTATTTACACACTTAGAGCCATAGTGTCAATTGTTATGAATCTTATTGTGGAACATTTGACTAAATTCATACAAACATTGAAAATATAACCCTTATATATCATAATTCCAAATTTCGGAACTACATAGTATGATATAATCCTACAAATGTGAAATGACAAATGAATAAGATATTTGAAGCACTGTTTAGAACAGCAAACAATTAGAAACAGCACACACACACACACACTCTCACACCCCACATTCCATTTCCTATAGTCTCAAAATAAATGAAGAGTCTTTGTATGTACTAATAGGGAATGATATTCAAGATGTATTATGAAAAAAAGAAAAAACAATGCATGGACCAATTGCAAACTGTGCTGTCATTTGAATGATAAAGATGAGTTTAAACAGTTACATGTTTAGACTCATGAGGGTCCTGTGTCTCTTCTTATGAATCTCAGGGAGAATGTAAATGAGTTGCTTCTGGGGAGAAGACCTTGGATAGGGTTAAAGAAAAAATAAGTGTGATCTAGAAAATTTGGTAATCGCATTAAGATTATTATATGCCCTTACATACTATTCAGGTCTGATAAACAGTTGTCTACTAGTGAAAATCTGATTAGAGTAGCTTGAACAATTTAATGTAGATCACAGAACAATCTATAGGTTAGAAAAAGTTGATTACCCTAGTGCTATCCAACAGAACTTTCTGTGATGATTAAAACATTCTACAATTATACACTATCTAATATGAAAACCACTAGCCACATGTAGTTATAGCTATGCAGCACTTGAATCTGGCTAGTATAACTGAGGAATTAAATTATTTGCTTCATTTAATTTACAAAATGAAATGAAATTACTATTAGTGGCTATCATATTGGAGAATAGTGCTTTATAGTAAAATAAAAATACGAAGCATTAAAATCCTGAGCCCTAAAGTCAAAATATTTATGTCAACAACCTAACTAATATACAGTTGCCCATGCAATACAATGCTGTGTACAAAAGCTGAGTCTTCAAATAGTTATATTCACTTCTGTTTCCCAAGCTCCTCGAAACCATAGTTAGAGACTCAGGTAGGCCATATGGTATTTTTCTAGACATTAGAAACATGAAGTATCATCACAGGCAGATGAATTTGTTAATAAACAATGATTGGATGTGCATCACAAGAGTGTGTCCCTTTCTTTGTGTAGTCACAGCCTCTGCCAGGGTATATACAACTTAATGAGTGGAGCACGAGTTGGGCTTCATCCCCTACTCATTCCCACATGAAAACATGGCACACTTGTGCTGGGAAATGCCTGCCTAATTATGCCCTGACTGTAACCTTTTCTCAAAACTGAGACAACTATTGAACTTGCAACCATCAGAGACCAAATTTCCTCTCCCATCCCCACTGACTCAATTCCTCAACACTGAAACTCACTTCCTGCCAGGATCTGAACTATATGTCTTTCATTCCTTCAAAATTATTCTCTGAGCTGGAGATAGATAAATGCATGCCTCAGAAGTTTGGTTAAGATTAAACAGGATATTTCACATATAGTGCTGAGCTTTTAGTCCAGCCTTGGGCAGGTGCTCAGGACAGTAAATCTTACCTTTTCCTTCTACCTGGATATGATGATGTGTATGTTAGAAGAAAACTGTATTTATCAATTGTTACCTGCATGGTGGTGACATGCAAACAAGCTTTAGTGAAAGTAAGTAAGAAATGGGGTTGGAGTATCGCCAGGAAGCTTATGAGTGTGTTCATCTTTGTGAAATTGGAGGAGTGTTTGTTTACAGAACTTAAACATGGTACTCACTTCAATAACCCTTCCTGACATTCCTACCTCTGTCAATAATTCCAAAAAACTTTCTTCAACCCATGTGGCATATTTTCCTAAACTCCATGCTGTTTTTATATTAGTCTCATTTTAAAGATTCAGAGCTCAAGGCTCAAATATTTTAAGTCACATAACTTAAAGGAAAATCCAGTTCTTCTCACCCTAAATATAGTTTCTTTCTTTTTAAATTTTACCTAAAGTATTTATTCTCACATTATTTTATTTTTATTTCTAATTGACACTAATACCTGTACATGTTTATGGGGTATAGTGTGATATGTTAACAAATATATAACTATCAGGATAATTATTCTATCTATCACCTCAAATATTTACCAGTTCTTTGTATTAGGAACATTTTAAATCCTTTCTCTGTCTATTTTGAAATATGCAATAAATTATTGTTAACCATAGAGTCTAGTTTTCTTTTGGCTAAACCTCAGTTTCCAAAATATAGTATGCCAGTAATAAGATATTTGCTTATCACAATGAATACTATGGGCACAACATAAAAGTATGAACTAAGAAGAAAGTTTGTGTATGTCTGATCAGTCACCAAGCTTGCGTTGGTAGAATGCAATTGAGGGATGAGTCTTCACTCTCACAGACTTCTGAGCTCAGAGGATAAGAAGTCTTGGAACTCAAATTCTTCAATATACCCCTGAGCAGTACTTGATTCATCAGCCTTAGAAATCCATTTCCTCCCTGGATCTTCTTATGATCAGTGTCATACATGAGAAATAACTGTTCATGCTATTGTTACTTCTCTGTAGGAGAAATAGCAGAAAAAGCAAGTTTCTTAAGGACATATCCCTAAGTTGTTAACTCATTTTCAAGAAAAGGAAGATGTATTTTTCCACATATTTTACTAATATCGAATGAACTAAGCACCAAACACACTACACCCACTATTTAATGATAACATATACATACATACATTTTATATATATATATATATATATACACATTATATATATATGTAATTTTGGTTTTCTTTTGACTAATGAGGGAATTATGAAGGAAGTCTGATCTATTTACAGTTTCCAGTCCCATATTAAATATGGATAATGTAAAATTAATAACACAGTATTTATAAATAAAACAAGACTCATTTGAACTGGCAACACCTCCTCCCTGTCTCCATTCTCTGAAGTGTTGGAAGCTTACTTTCAGGCCTAAAAATAGTGAAGTCTTACTGAATCACTAATAAATGTCACCTCTACACCTCACAAGAAGACAAAATACTTGACACAATACTGAAAAGCCTGTCTTCCTGGGCCTATACTCTTGTCACAGCTCCAAACTCCATTATGGTTTCTGAAAACTACTTCCGGCATGACAGATCATTTCCAGTGACTTATAAATACCCACTCACTTTGGAAAAGAGTAGGGACTTTCTTCCTTACACAAGCACAAATGAGGTTATCCACCTCAGCTCCAATAGTCACCAATTCAATTGTTAGCAATTTATTTTGAGAAATTCCTTCATTCTTATGGGAACCCAGAAATTAAGACAGGCTGTTAAAACTGGAAGGGACATACAAGTCTTAAAATGCACATTCTTTATTGTGCATCTAAAGACCAAATAGCAAATTCTGAACTGTCAAGAGTAAGCTTGGGTATAACTAATAAAAATTATTTTTAACTCGAGTTTTAGTTGCTTTTCTCCTATAACTTCTAAATAGCATGAATCGATGATATCCAGTGGTTAATATAAAAACTATTTTATATTTTATGGACACATTTATTAACATATTTAATAACACACAGTACCAATTTGTGAAAGTTTTTGTTCTAGAGGGAGAGATAAAAGGTTCCTAACATGGATTTGGACATCAAGAAAAGGCTTTTTGGAGAAAATAATACCTAAACTCTGAGTTAGACAGAAAATGAAGATGAAGATAAAAAGGAAGAGTGTGCTCCCCAAAAAATCCAAACACCCAGATGTAAGTGAAATAAGGCAGATTTGATGAACCAAAAGCCATTCAGTCTAACAGAACTCTCCAGTGGTCCAATACAGTATGGTGAGCCATGAGGCTGGAAAAGGAAGCAAGGGCCAGATTATAAAAAGCATCATAATCATCTCTCTTAAGGAGTTTAGACTTTTGTCTAAGAGCTTTGGAAAACAATAAGGAATTTTAACATCTGGGAAAGATTATTGTGGTTACATGATGTGTGGGAAAATGAATTAGAAGAGACTAGACTTAAAACAAGGAAGTCAGTAAGGGAGAGGCTGCTCAGGCATCCAGGCAAGCAATGTGTAGTCTGAAATAAAAATAGTGAATGCATTTCAGAAATATTTCTACAGTTGAATGGGTGGAACTGTGATTTTTACCAGGGCAAATAAAAATATCCACGGGCATATCTCCCCACATCTCCCTTGCTCCATAGCCTATAAATCTGATAGGTCACAGACCAAGTTAGAAATAAGGTCCCAGGGTACAGTATCCAAACTCCAACCTCCAATGCTGCTAGGCTGGAGTCTTGAGGATTTATATCATGAAGGCTAATGAAAGTCTTCTTTCTCATTACCATTCATCTCATAGATATTTAGTGAGGAACTGCTGTGTTTCAAGCATTAGCCCAGACTCTGGACTATAAATAAAGTGACTATACTAAAGATTCCTGTATTGTAAAAAACAAACAAATAATTATAAAAAAATGCTATCAGTGAAATGATAATAACTCTAAGTACATGGAAGTACATCATCAAATAAGGAAATCTTTAAAGACTTCATGGACGTCTTCATAAGAGACTTCTGAAGTTTATTCATGAAAAAATGAGTGGGAATATGTTGAATAAGGGAGAGGAGGGGCATGGTAGCAATGAAGTAATGAAAGCAAAGAGTCATGGTTTCTGGATAAGCAACACTGTGCAACTGAAGCATGAAGTGAAAGGCAGAGCTTCGTAAGATGAAGATGAAGAGATTAATATAGATGGCTTTGTGGGGCATGTTAACAAGTTTGGATTTTAGTTTCAAAGCACTGGAAAGCCATTTAACAGCAAAATAACTCATGGGATCATATTTATGACTTATATACTGATATATCTGCAAAAAAAGATAAATTTGGGGAGAGGCATATCTGTAAGTAAGAATACAAATCAGGAGGCTCTTGAATTAGCTAGAAAGATAAATGATGAAAGTCTGACCAAGAGATGGAGAGCTAAACAAATGAGAGGATTTCTTTGAAGAAAACATTGACAGAATGTTGGTAAGGGAAGAGGACACCAATAAGTGCAATTTAGTTCCTAATATCAGCAAATATCTAGGTCTAAGAGTTGAGAAAGAGAATGTTGAAGTGAGTTGATTTTTCATAGTGAGTTATAAAATACCAGGTAACAGATCTGTTTCAAAATAAAATAGGACTGGGGGTATACCTCAGAGACAGATCACTCTTGCATTCAATCCCCAGTACTGGAAAAAAAAAAAAAAAGAAAGAAAGAAAAAAGAAACCAAGAGAGCATAGAACAAAACGAATAAATTCTGTAAAATAATGATTAAAATGACTTTTATTTTACACTCTAAAATTTGTAGATAATGCTAGTGTCATTGGGGTAGTCATTAATAGAAATAATTGGTCACCCAAGCCAGCCTCAGAGCTTCCAGATGATGTCATTGGTCCTCCATGATTGGGAAAGCAAATTGGATCAAATAAAATTGTTACTAAATGTTTTCCTTAGAAAGACAGATGTCTAGACTAAATGACCTTTGGTATTTCTTAAAACCCAGAGATTTTATGATTATTGAAATCCATAATAAAATATTCCTGGATTTATGCTGCTGCACATTTAAATCATGCTTGTTATAATAGTTCAGGTTTGAAATGTTACTCCCAAAGCTCAGATGTTAAAATCATGATCCCCAGTGCAGAAAGATTCAGTGGGGAATGGCGGGAGGAGGTGGGTCACTGAGGGCCTAGCCTTTGGGACTACATATGTCCTTGTCCCCTCTTCTCATTCCCTTTGCTTCTGGCTGCTGTGAGTTGAGAAGTCCCTCCGACATTCCATGCTGCCACCACCATAATGTCTCTGCCTTGGAGCCAGCTAACTATGAACTGAAACTCTGAATCTCTGAATAAATAAACTTTCCCTCCTCCAAGTTGTTCTTGTCAGGTGTTTCGGTCACAGCAATGGAAAAGCTGACTAAAACATTCATTATTGTATCCATTGTATATATGAGGTAGAATTAGCAAAGTAAGTTCAGAGATGGTGTGATTCTGTGGTAATTTGATTCCTGCATTTTGGATATCAAGCGGTAGAAGGATGGACAACAATGGATACCAGGGTGCTCTAGTATGGGTGAGGTCCCAGTGTCCCTCCCCATCCCCAGGGTCCCACATGATTAACGATTTGGTACCCAGGCTGTCACTGTTGACAGGTGGTGGAAACTTGGGGAGGTGGAGCCTAGGTTATTGGGGGTACATGGCATTTCTCATGTGACCTATTTGGTAGTTCTCATGAGAGTTATTATAAAAAGGAACAATATGGGCCCCTCACACTTTGTTTTATCTCTGCTTCTGCTGGAGATGTGACTACTTGGTCCTACATATGTTCCCATCATGATGGGCCACCATCTGCCACCCTCACCAGCAGCCAAATCAACAGGATCACATGATCTTGGATTTTGAATCTCCAAAACTCTGAGCTAAATGAACATTTTCTCTTTATAAAAGCAGCTATCTCTGATATTTCATTGTTCTAATGCAAAGTTGACTAATACATGGCCCTATCTCAAAAATTTTATCTGAATCTCTTCAGTTGCTATGTTTGGAGGGCAAGAGTTCAGATAGTGAGGGATATGTGTATCACCTTATGTCTTAAATGTTGTGCAATGCAGAGCCTTAACTAAATATTTTTTTCTTTTGTATCCAGCCAAAGAAAAGAAACTCTCCTAGCTAATGTTAAAGAAATGTGAGCTCTTCCACAATATGCAAAAAGCACAGGGTACTACTACTCCAGTCAACACTAAACTGCATGGTGGTGTTGGGAATATCAGATAATCCTCTGGACCTTAGATTCCTCATTTATGTAATTTAGTTGTACTACAAAACCTGCCACTTTCAACCATTAGTTTGTATGATTATAGGTTATATCATTATTTGTTACAGCCATTGATATACAAATCTGTTATTTCATAAGATATTCCATGGGTTCCAGGAAGGCATGTGGCCTATCCCTATGTTGGAAAGTCCTATATTCCTTCCAACTAAGAAAACAATGCGAAAGGTAAAATTTTTTACCTTCTGCAAAATGAGAAACATGATTTACAAATCTGAAGCAAAGAAAATAAGCGTCAAAGTAAACACCCACCTAGCAATTGCCTTCATCCAAAAAATAATCAAAGGTCCTCAGAGAAACTCAGAACTTTTATCAAAAGTTTTGCTCTTAACTACTTACCAAGTTGCTGTCATATTGTCTAAAATCCATCTCATTAAATTTCAAACCTTGTTCTGGGCATGAGAGAGTTTTACATGAGTAGAATTGCAATGTTCTGCCAGCCCTTTGGAAGGAGACCT
>PVLC010050512.1:0-10092 GCA_004027655.1 Graphiurus murinus | reverse complement strand
AGCTGAGGCTGGCCTAGAACCCAGATCCTCCAGTCTCAGCCTCCCAAATGCTGGGATTACAAGCTCGTGCCACCACGCCCGGCCCTATTTTTATTCTTTATTTTGAAACAGGGTCTCACTAAGTTGCAGAGTGCCTCATTAGGTAGCTGAGGCTGGCCTAGAACCCAGATCCTCCAGTCTCAGCCTCCCAAATGCTGGGATTACAAGCTCGTGCCACCACGCCCGGCCCTATTTTTATTCTTTATTTTGAAACAGGGTCTCACTAAGTTGCGGAGGGCCTCACTAAGTAGCTGAGGCTGGCTGAGAACCCAGATCCTCCGGTCTCAGCCTCCCAAATGTTGGGATTACAAGCGTGCACCACCACACCCGGCTTGACAAAGCATTTTTTTTTTTTTTTTTTTTTCGGTACTGGGGATTGAACTCAGGGGCATTCTACCTCCGAGCTACACCCCCAGCCCTATTTTTTATTCTTTTTATTTTGAAACCGAGTCTCACTAAGTTGCAGAGTGCCTCACTAGGTAGCTGAGGCTGGCCGCGAACCCGGATCCTCCGGTCTCAGCCTCCCGAATGCTGGGATTACAAGCGTGCGCCACCACGCCCGGCTCTTGACAAAGCATTTTTAATGATATGTCCTGAGGTCCTTCAGAGATCTGGAGCCCCATTTGTTTGTTTGTTTTTTTCTTTTTTGTGGTACTGGGGATTGAACTCAGGGGCATTCTACCTCCGAGATATACCCTCAGCCCTATTTTTTATTCTTTATTTTGAAACCGAGTCTCACTAAGTTGCGAAATGCCTCACTAGGTAGCTGAGGCTGGCCGCGAACCCGGATCCTCCGGTCTCAGCCTCCCGAATGCTGGGATTACAAGCGTGCGCCACCACGCCCGGCTGTTTTTTATTTTTTATTTATTTATTTTTTGCGGTACTGGGGATTGAAGCCAGGGGCATTCTACTTCCGAGCTACACCCCAGTCCTACTTTTTATTCTTTATTTTGAAACAGGGTCTCACTAAGTTGCTGAGAGCCTCACTAAGTAGCTGAGGCTGGCCACAAACCTGGATCCTCCAGTCTCAGCCTCCCAAGTACTGGGATTACAAGCTTGCGGCACCACTCCCGGCTTGGAGCCCCATAATAAAAAAAAAAAAAAAAAAAAAAAAATTAGCATCTACTAAATCTCCCATATTCTTGCTTTTGTTTATCCTGACTTCAACTTCAGTGCAGAAGAAGCTGGCTTCCCCTCAGTTTGAGCTGGTAAGTACTGATTTGTGCTCTGTCAGGAACCTCCATCTCTTGGGCAGGACTGGAACCTACAGGAGGGTATGATCCAAGGGCTTCTGGAAACTACCATGTGAATCCCCAGAATAAACTAGATACAAACAATGGAAGGAAGATGGGAAGAAAATGTATTCTACCAGGGCGTCGTGGCGCACGCTTGTAACCCCAGCATTCGGGAGGCTGAGACCGGAGGATTCGGGTTCTGGGCCAGCCTCAGCTACCTAGTGAGGCACTCCGCAACTTAGTGAGACTCGGTTTCAAAATAAAGAATAAAAAACAGGGCTAGGGGTATAGCTCGGAGGTAGAATGCCCCTGAGTTCAATCCCCAGTACCGCAAAAAAAAAAAAAAAAGTATTCTGATATCATCTGACCCCTGAATGAAACCAACACTTACGCCGGGCGTGGTGGCACACGCTTGTAATCCTAGCATTTTGGGAGGCTGAGACCGGAGGATCCGGGTTCGAGGCCAGCCTCAGCTACCTAGTGAGGCACTTCACAACTTAGGGAGACCCTGTTTCAAAATAAAGAATAAAAAATAGGACTGGGGGTGTAGCTCGGAGGTAGAATGCCCCTGGGTTCCATCCCCACTCTCTCTCTCTCACACACACGGGTCAGTTTATATTTGAGAGCCAAAATCTGTCCTTAGGATAAATGGATTTAGCCGGGCATGGTGGCACGCTTGTAATCCCAGTACTTGGGAGGCTGAGACAGGAGGATTGCAGGTTTGTGGCTAGCCTCAGCAATTTAGCGAGGCCCTTAGCAACGTAGCGAGACCCTGTTTCCAAATAAAAAATAAAATAGGGCTGGGGATGTAGCCTGGTGGTAGATGCCCCTGGGTTCAAAACCCAGCACATTCAAATAAGTGATCTGTGAGTAGCCGGTCTTTATAGATGGGTAGGTATTCGTTAGGGGAAGTGGAGGTGAGGACAAGACAGAGGTATATACCTCTAAGTGAAGAGGACTGGAAAAAGAAAGACCCAGGCTCCTGAAAGCTCCTTGCTTGTGAGTTCCTAAAAGGTAAGTGCTCACGCAGTAGTAAAACCGAAGTCCACACTGCCAGCCAGGTGAACTGCGAAGGGGTACTTGGGCAGTCGCTCCGGAAGCTCCCAGCAGAGGGCGCCGTAAACACGCACGTCCTCACCCCGACTGCTCTGCGGAGGCGGTGCGGCCCGGCAGGGGGCGGGGCCGCGCGCTCACGTGACCCTCGCTAATGGCGGCGGCGGCGGCGGCGGCGCTGGCGGCGTTCGGCGGCCGGAGCCGGATTCTGTAGCTGGGGTGTGGGCTCGCGTCGGTCCGTCCCTCCTTCAGCCCTCTCTCTCGTCTTCCGGAGTGTGGCTGGCGGAGCCGGGATGGCGGAGCGAGGCCTGGAGCCGTCGCCGGCCGCGGTGGCGGCGCTGCCTCCTGAAGTTCGGGCGCAGCTGGCGGAGCTGGAGCTGGAGCTCTCGGAGGGTAGGAGCCGGCGGGGAGCGGGCGCGGGGCCTGCGGGGCCGGGGGTCGGGACGCAGGTCCCCGCCGCGCGCCCTGGCAGCGGGGCGTGAGGGGCCAGCGCGCGGGGAATCTGGCCGGGTTCCATGCGGTCCTCCCCCCACCCCCCGCTCCACCCTGCCAAGTGTTTCCCGAGGCTTTCATTGTTTTCCCTTGGAGGGGGCCGTGCAGGGCTGGGGGAGAGGACCGTCGGGGCCCGGGCTGCTTCTGCGTTCCCTGCCCCCCAAAGCCCGAGACAAAGCTGCGCCTGGGCGTCTCGCGGAGGAGGGGTGGCCGCGAGGAGGGTGGCTGACACCTTTCTCCTCTCCTCTGCCTTTTCCTGGAGGGCCCCGCGCTTGATCCAATCCCCTTTCCCTCTTCAAAAAGAGGAAGACACATGGGAAAGCCGCAGCAGCGTTTCTTCCTCCTTCTAACAATGCGAGGTGCCTCCCCAGTGACAGGAGTAAGATAGGAGCAGGGGAGCCATTGAGGGTGCTAGGAAGATTGGAAGCAGTGGGCACTAACCCACCGAGATAACATCGTGTTGCTTTTAGATCACCTATGTCAAGAGGGCTTTTTCCTGGTGCCTGTATTTTGACTGAATTTTCCGCATCTGATCACCGTTTGGAGTCTTTGAAGAGGGAGGGAGAGGTGGCTACCGGGTAATGCAAATCCTAGTCAGCACTCTCTTTCTTTTGACAGTGGATTGGTACAGGGAGGGTTGGATTTATTTTGAGAATTAAAAAAACAAAACAAAACAAAAAACCCGGAATAAATCAAGCCACTGTTATTAAAGTCCCTTGAATAACAATGAGAGAAACACAGTGCCCCGTTGTGGGCATGTGATCAGGCTTCTGTACAGTTGTGATCAGTTCTCTGTAAAGTTCCTGTTTTTATCACAGGCCGCCTCGAGACAAAAGCAGCATTTTCTCTAAGCTTGGTATCAGTACTTTGGTGGTATCTCCAGAATTGCATAGGCTTGAGTTTCTTGCCAAAGGCTCTCTTCCCTAGCATTTTTCAAGTAGATTAGAAACTGTTGTGATTGGTAAGGAAGAATGTTACAAGTTCCAGGAGAGTCTCGACTTTTCACATACTTATCAGCCATTAAGCCCCTCACCTCATTCTTTTTTGCGGTACTGGGAATTGAACTCAGGGGCATTCGACCTCCGAGCTACACCCCCAGCCCTATTTTTTATTCTTTATTTTGAAATGGGGCCTCACTAAGTTGTGGAGTGCCTCACTAAGTAGCTGAGGCTGGCCTCCAACCGGGATCCTCCGGTCTCAGCCTCCCAAATGCTGAGATTACAAGCGTGCACCACCACACCCGGCTCCCTCACCTAATTCTTTACCTTAAAAAACCTGAAGTAGTTTCGAATGTTATAAATCTGTTCAGGCATTGAGGAAATAATTACTTTTAATAACCCTTTTAGGCTTTCCCAATATATGGGGAGATGCTTTCACCTGCACTAATTACTAGCATATTTTCAGTTAATCAGTTGGGAACTGTTTAGGAAGATAAGAATCCTTTGGGCTTGTCTGCCCAGTGATACTTTTGGTTTATTTATTTATTTTGTGGTACTGGGGATGGAACCCATATACCTTCTACCTCTGGGCTACACCCCCAGAACTATTTGATATTTTAAATTTTTTTGTGGAACTGGAAATTGAACCCAGGGGTATTCTACCTCTGAGCCACATCCCTAACCCTATTTTTTTTTTTTTTTTTTTTTGCGATTGAACCCAGGGTCATTCTACCTCTGAGCTATACTGCCAGCCTATTTTTTTCTTCTGTATTTGAAAACAGGGTCTCACTATGTTGTGGAGGGCCTCACTAAGTTGCTGAGGCTGGCCAAGAACCTTCGATCCACCATACTGGGCTATTCTTTATTTTATTTATTTGTTTTTTGTGGTACTGCGGATTGAACCCTGGGGCATTCTACCTCTGAGCTACACCCCCCAGTCCTATTGTTTATTCTTTGTTTTGAAACAGACTCTCACTAAGTTGTGGAGGGCCTCACTAAGTAGCTGAGGCTGCCAAGAACCCCCATTCTCCTATCTCAGCCTCCCAAATCCTGGGATTACAAGTGTGCGCCACCATGCCTGGCTCTATTTACTTTGATACAAGGTCTCACTAAGTTGCAGATGGCCTCTCTAAGTAGCTGAGGCTGTCCATGAACCTGCCATTTTCCTGTCTCAGCCTCCCAAATTCTGGGATTACAAGTGTGATCCACCATGCCCGATTCCTGTTTTATTTCTTATTTGGAAACAGGGTCTCACTAAGTTGCTGAGAGCCTCACTAAGTTTCTGAGGCTGGCTTAGAACCCGTGATCCTTCTGTCTCAGCCTCTCAAGTAATGGGATCACAAGCTTGTGCCACCATGCCTGGCAATCCTTTTGGTTTAAATAATTCACGAGGCAGACCAGTTGCAGTAGGTTTGAATGGTTGAACCTTAGTTTGTTAAAAATGTAAATTTCTGGAGCTGAGTTTTTTTTTTTTTTTTTTCCCCTGCCTTTAAAAATAGCTCCTCTCAAAGCATTATCACTAAAACTGACAATCTTTTAAAACATTTATTTTGTAGTAACAAGTTAGCTAGCTTTGATTAGCTAGAGAGGTTTGGCTGGGTGTTTGCATCAGAGGGAGATTAAAAATAGGAGTTGATTGCTTTCACATGGAAAGGGAAATCCTGGGAGCTCTTTATTCTTGGTGCATTTCTGCTTCCAGCTGATTATTGTTTACATCTCTGAGTATTTCTAGACATTTCTAGAAGCATTCTGAGGAGCTATTTCTAGGACTTGTGACTGATTAGCTCACCTTTCTCGCCTTCAGAAAGGTGTGAAACTCCTACAAACTGTGGATGCCAAGGCTTAAATACTTTAAGGCTAAGTGCATGGTTTGTTTTCCTATGCAGCATTGTTTTAGTTGGCACATGACTTATTTTGAAGTTTTTAAATGGATTTATACTGCATTATCCTGAATTTTGTTTCTTTTACCTTTGGAAAAAAATACAATTGAAAAATCTTGGACCTGCAATGCCAGCGTAATTGGCTATCTGTCTGTCTTGTCTTTCTTGCCTACGGTACAGAGATTGTTGACTGGAGAGGTAGGTAGACATTATTATGCATTCAAGTGAAGTTGAAAACAAAAATCCTCCAAATCTGTGGGGTTATTTGTGACATCTGTAGCATATTTTGAACTAACTTTTGTTTTGCATTTTCTCTATATTCTTACTCTGACAAAAGTACTTTATTAAAAAGACAACACGATGCTTGTAACTATGCTTGTCATGCCTTGCTGACATTGGTCATTGGTGCATTCATTTCTCAATTTTATTTTTTTAGGTTCAGGCTGTAGTTGGTCCTAATCATAGGGACAGTCTGAGCCATATATTGAAGGAGTTTTCTTTGTGCTTGTCTGTGTTTTCAGTTGCAGGCTTTGGTCATAGATCAGCCAGCTCTGCTGAAATGCAGGTTTGTGCCTCCTTTGGGCTGTTTGCCGCAGAGTGCTTTGCAGAGCTTTATGATGTGTCCGATGCTTCAGGCAGGTCACCCATGGACTAGGTTAAAACCTCTGCTTCTGCACCAAAAAGAAAAACAGCCTGAAACTGTCTGGAAAGTCATTTCGAAATTGAATTTATGCATAATCACGATGTGTGTGTGTGTGGGGGGGGTACTAGGGATGGAACCCAGGGGGTTTTTACCTCTGGGATACACCTCCAGACCTATTTTATTTCTTATTTGGAAACAGAGTTTCACTAAGTTGCTGAGAGGCTCACTAAATTGCCGAGGCTGGCTTTGAACCTGCCATCCTCCTGTCTTCTCCTGTCTTAGCCTCCCAAGTCATGAGATTATAGGCATGTGCTAATCATGAGGTTTTTGATAGATGAGCTGAATAGGTAGTAGGTTTCTTTCTTTTTTTTTTTTTTTTTTTTTGTGGTACTGGGGATTGAACTCAGGGGCATTCTACCTCCGAGCTATACCCCCAGCCCTATTTTTTATTCTTAATTTTGAAACCGAGTCTCACTAAGTTGCAGAGTGCCTCACTAGGTAGCTGAGGCTGGCCACGAACCTGGATCCTCCAGTCTCAGCCTCCCGAATGCTGGGATTACAAGCGTGCGCCACCACGCCCGGCCCCAGCCCTATTTTTTATTCTTTATTTTGAAACCGAGTCTCACTAAGTTGCGGAGTGCCTCACTAGGTAGCTGAGGCTGGCCTGGAACCCGGATCCTCAGGTCTCAGCCTCCCAAATGCTGGGATTACAAGCGTGCGCTACCATGCCCGGCTAGTAGGTTTCTATGTATATTCCCATGACTGAATTTTTTCATGATCTGTATATATTATATTATCATTAATATTTGATAATAAGCTCTGTTTGAACTTCATTTATGTGGTCTAGTCAAGTGTGTGCACATAAAGTAGTACAAATGGTGAGAATTATTTGTTTAAATCTGATCAATAATACTTGGTAATGATTTTCTTTTTTTTTTTTTTCTCTTGCGGTACTGGGGATTGAACCCAGGGGCATTCTACCTCTGAGCTCCTAGCCCCATTTTTTATTCTTTATTTTGAGACAGAGTCTCACTAAATTGCAGAGGGCCTCACCAAGTACCTGAGGCTGGCTTCGAACCTGTGATCTTTCTATCTCAGCCTCCCAAGTACTGGGATACTGATGCCTGGCTTGGTAATTTTTTTTTTTTTTTTTTTTTTGTGGTACTGGGGATTGAACCCAGGGGCATTCTACCTCCGAGCTATACCCCCAGCCCTATTTCTTATTCTTTATTTTGAAACAGGATCTCACTAAGTTGTGGAGACCCTCACTAAGTAGCTGAGGCTGGCTGTGAACCCAGATCCTCCGGTCTCAGCCTCCCAAATGCTGGGATTACAAGCGTGCGCCACCACGCCCGGTTCTAATAATTCTCTTTCTGAAATCTCTTTCAAACCCATCAATTCTGCATGCAATTCAGGTTCAGCTGACATGTATTTTTGCCTACTCTGTGCAAGGGATGTAGAGGTGAGCAGGATACTGTACCAGCTTTCAGGGAGCTGAGCCTAGAAGGGAAATCACTTAAAAATATCAACAAAACAGCACACAAGACTGATAGAGTTCTGTAGAGGCTGCCTTCTAAGAGAAGAGGAAGCTATCTGCTTTGTCCTTGTGAAAAAGAAACAGCACAGAACTCTAAGTACAAGATTGGGTTGTATGGCTACTAAACAGGGCTGTGTTATAGCCTGAGCAGTTCAATCATAACTGTAAAGGAAGGGTGTTAATTCCATACTTCTGTGGCATGTCGAAAGAAGCTCAAGTCTTGCAGTGTCACAGTCCAAAGATGACAACTGGAAAGGTATTTAAGATAAAATAACCTTTACCGGAAGGGATCCTCCCTTTTCTTGTTTGAACACTTCTATGTGCACAAACAACAAACAGTCACATCCTCCCATTCTCCCTTTCTCTGCCTGTTGTTGTATCATGTATCTCTCTGATCTTTTTTTTTTGGTACTGGAGATTGAACTCAGGGGCATTTTATACCCCCAGCCCTTTTAAACAATTTTATTTTGCCAGGGGTAGTGGTGCACGCTTATAATCCCAGTACTTGGGAGGCCGAGACCAGAGGATATGAGTTTGTGGCTAGCCTTAGCTACTTAGTGAAGCCCTTTACAACTTAATGAGACCCTGTTTCAAAATAAAGGATAAAAAATAGGGCTGGGGGTGTAGCTTAGAGGTAGAATGCCCCTGGATTCAATTCCTAGTACCATACATACACACAAAAAAATTATTTTGAAGTCGGTCATGGTGGCACACACTTATAATCCTAGTACTTAGGAGGCTGAGATAGGATCACCGGTTTGATGCCAGCCTCAGGAACTCAGACTTCAGTAACCTAGTGAGACCCTGTTTCAAAACCAAAAATAAGCTGGACAAAGGTGGTGCATGCTTGTGATCTCAGTACTTGGGAGGCTGAGATGGGAGGATCCCAGGTTCAAAGGCAGCCTCAGCAACTTAGAACCTGTTTCCAAATAAATAAAATCAGGCAAGGTGTGGTGCCTCAGTACTTAGGAAGTTGAGACATCAGGAGGAGGACCACAGATTCAAAGCCAGTCTCAGCAACTTCATTAGGCTCTCAGCAACTTGGTGAGACCCTGTTTCCAAATAAAAAATAAAATGGGCTGGAGTTGTAGCTCTGAGGTAGAATGCTCCTGGGTTCAATCCCTGCCACCAAATACACCCCCAAATAGCCTCCCAAATGCTGGGATTACAAGTGTACAAGTGTGCGCCACCACTCCTGGCTTACGGGTATAGGTTTTAATTCTTTTTTTTTTTTTTTTTTTTTTCGGTACTGGGGATTGAACTCAGGGGCGTTCTACCTCTGAGCTATACCCCCAGCCCTATTTTTTATTCTTTTCTTTTCTTTTATTTTTGTGGTACTAGGGGTTGAACTCAGGGGCATTCTACCTCCGAGCTATACCCCCAGCCCTATTTTTTTTTTTATTCTTTATTTTGAAACCGAGTCTCACTAAGTTGCGGAGTGCCTCACTAGGTAGCTGAGGCTGACCTCGAACCCGGATCCTCCGGTCTCAGCCTCCCCAATGCTGGGATTACAAGCGTGCGCCACCACGCCCTGCTTATTCTTTTATTTTTGAAACCGGGTCTCACTAAGTTGCGGAGTGCCTCACTAGGTAGCTGAGACTGACCACGAACCTGTATCCTCCAGTCTCAGCCTCCCAAATGCTGGGATTACAAGCATGTGCCACCACGCCCGGCTCAGGTTTTAATTCTAATTCATTAAAAAAAATTTTTTTTGCTGCATGCTAGGCAAGTGCTGCCACTGAGGTGTATCCCCAGCCTTGTAGATTTTTAAATAGCCAAAAATGGGCATTACCTAAGTGAAATGCCTCCTAAAACTTCTTTTTTTTTTTTTTTGCGGTACTGGGGATTGAACTCAGGGGCATTCTACCTCCGAACCTACCCCCAGCCCTATTTTTTATTCTTTATTTTGAAACCGAGTCTCAATAAGTTGCGGAGTGCCTCACTAGGTAGCTGAGGCTGGCCGCGAACCTGGATCCTCCGGTCTCAGCCTCCGAAATGCTGGGATTACAAACGTGCGCCACCACGCCCGGCTCTCCTAAAACTTCTTTAGGAATTATGAGAGCTTGTGACACATTTCCTTTGAAATTCCTCAGGGTGGCAATTTTTTTTTTTTTTTTTTTTTGTGGTACTGGGGATTGAACTCGGGCATTGTACCTCCGAGCTACACCCCCAGCCCTGTTTTTTATTCTTTATTTTGAAACAGGGTCTCACTAAGTTGAGGAGTGCCTCACTAGGTAGCTGAGGCTGGCCGAGAACCCGGATCCTCTGGTCTCAG
>PVLC010050511.1:0-10092 GCA_004027655.1 Graphiurus murinus | reverse complement strand
GTACTGGGGATTGAACTCAGGGGCATTCTACCTCCGAGCTATACCCCCAGCCCCATTTTTTATTCTTTATTTTGAAACCGAGTCTCACTAAGTTGCGGAGTGCCTCACTAGGTAGCTGAGGCTGACCGCGAACCCGGATCCTCCGGTCTCAGCCTCCCGAATGCTGGGATTACAAGCGTGCGCCACCACGCCCGGCTAATTTTTCATTCTTTATTTTGAAACAGGGTCTCACTAAGTTGCTGAGGCTGGCCTTGAATCTGTGATCCTCCTATCTCAGCCTCCCAAGTACTGGGATTACAAGTGTTCGCTACCACACCTGGCTTTGGCAAAAGTTTTTTTGTTTTGTTTTGTTTTGTTTTGTCTTGCGGTACCAAGGATTGAACCAGGGGCATTCTACCTCCGGGCTATACCCCCTGTCCTATTTTTTACCCTTTATTTTGAAACAGGGTCTCACTTAGTTGCAGAGGGCTTCACTAAGTAGCTGAGGCTGGCTGTGAACCTGCAATCCTACGTTCTCAGCCACCCAAGTACTGGGATTACAAGCATGCGCCACCACGCCCGGCTGGCAAAAGTTTTGAATGTGGTTCTGAAGGATTTTTGACACCCACCATATAATCTATTTTTTTTTTCTTTTTCTTAAACACTCACCAGATAATCCCTTTTTCCATTCTCTTAGAGAAAAGACTAACAAAGTATTTAAACACTTTTTGTGCTTAATGACTAACAAAGTAAGTACTTTTTGTGCTTACATGATTTATACAAAGACCTGTTCATACTGTCCCAAAAGATAAACCAAACTATCAGATCAAGTTGGCATGTTGGCATGTGTATCTATGTTTGTTTGTTTGTTTGTTTGTTTGTTTGTTTTGTTTTGTTTTGTTTTTGCGGTACTGGGGATTGAACTCAGGGGCATTCTACCTCCGAGCTACACCCCCAGCACTATTTTTTATTCTTTATTTTGAAACTGGGTCTCACTAAGTTGTGGAGTGCCTCACTATGTAGCTGAGGCTGGCCGAGAACCCGGATCCTCCGGTCTTAGCCTCCCGAATGCTGGGATTACAAGCGTGCGCCACCACGCCCGGCTGTGTATCTATGTTTATAGCTATACAATTCACAATTGCCAAACTATGGAAACAGCCAAGATGTCCATCAACAGATGAATGGATTACAAAATTATGGGATATGTACACAATGGAATTTTACTCAGCCATAAAGAAGAACAAAATCATGTTATTTGCAGGGAAATGGATGCAACTGGAGAACATTATGTTAAGTGAGTTTAGTCAGTCACAAAGGGTAAAAAAGCATATGTTCTCCCTAATATGTGGATGCTAGGGAGAAGATGGGGCATAAGAGGGACTCCAGATGAAAAAGGAGAAACCCTAGATAAGCAAAGAAGCTGACTTAACTGAAGGCGATGGATGGGGGGGGGCACCCTAATGCACATGATGTACTTTCACAAATATATCAAAGTCAATCACTAAACTGAAATTGAGAAGGAGGGAGGGAGGAGGATTGGGGAGAGAATTGTGGAAGGGGTTAAATGAGAAATGTGTGCATATATGTCTTTATCAGCTTGTACTTAACAAAGATGTATGATTACAGTGCACCAATAAATAAATAAAAAAGATAAACCATACCTATTGCAATAAATAAATGCAAAGAAACTTGTCTCAAGATGATATTGTTATCCAGGCCTGTCATCTGACCCAGGAAATACTAAAAGGAGTTAGGACATATCTCTTTTGAACCCCCTCACCATTTCCACATAGTGTGCTATGGGTCCTGAGCACATCTCTCCTGTCCACGCCTAAATCTAAGTAAGCCATTTCAGATCTGGATGATGATGATGATGATGATGGTGATGATGGAGAATTGGGACTGGATATTGAATCCAAAGGTATTCTATATTTGAGTTACATCCTCAGTCCTTTTTATTATTATTATTATTATTTTATTTTGAAACAGGGTCTCATACCCAAGTGTGGTGGCACACACTTGAATCCCAGTACTTGGGAGGCTGAGACAGAAGGATCACAGATTTGCTGCCAGCTTCAGCAACTTAGGCCCTCGGCAAATTAGTGAGATCCTGTTTCAAAATAAAATAGGACTGGAGGTGCAACTCAGAGGTCGAATGCCCCTTGGTTCAATCTCCAACACAAGGAAAAAAGGAAGGAAGGAAGGAAGGAAGGAAGGAAGGAAGGAAGGAAGGAAGGAAGGAAGGAAGGAAGGACTCATTAGGTTGCTGAGGGTCTTGCTAAATTGCTGAGGTTGGCCTCGAACCTGCGATCCTCCTGTCTCAGCCTCCCAAGTACTAGGATTACGGTATGTGCCATCACACCCAGCTTTAGCCTCACCTCTTTAAGGATCAGCAAAACCAAAATTTTCAATTGGTCTTCTGTCTATTGTTGTCTGGTAATTCCTGTCTTACTGCCTATCCCACAGAAAGAAGTTATCTAATTTTGGCAAGGTCCTAAGACTTCCCTAGGAATTTGGGGTCGGAGATAAGAAATTCTAGCCTTGCTTTGACTGGTCTCTGGAATAACTGGGGAGCTATGGGTTGCCATGCCTTCCCATGTGGCTTAGGAAGAAAAACCAGCAAGTCTGTAGTGAGAGAATAGTGACACATTTGCCAACTGAAAAGCAGAAGTGAGTGATGAGAGTGTGAGTCCCAGCTTTCTAGCTGTACGCCACTCCCTTGTTTTCACCCTTCAAGAAGGTGGTCACAATCCCCATCCTTGGCTTAGTAAAGTATCCTTGTGTCCTGGTTGTAAATTCCCCTTTTTGCTTAAGCTAGCAAGATTTGATTTCTATTACTGGCCACTATCCCTGAGGCCTGGATCTAACTGTTGTTCTTGGCTTTGTTAAGGTACCCTTCTAATTTTGTTTTAAGTAAATAATTTAATTTTAAATAAATTCTCCTTTTTGTGTAAACTAGAAAAGAGTTTTGTTTCTGTTAATAAGCCAAAGCATCCTGACCAAATTCTTGTCTATATTACAAATGAGAAATAAAAATATTTATGCATATAAAGTAATTGTTAGAGCTGGGCGTGGTGGCGCACGCACGCTTGTAATCCCAGCATTCGGGAGGCTGAGACCGGAGGATCCGGGTTCGCGTCCAGCCTCAGCTACCTAGTGAGGCACTCCGCAACTTAGTGAGACTCAGTTTCAAAATAAAGAATAAAAAATAGGGCTGGGGGTATAGCTCGGAGGTAGAATGCCCCTGAGTTCAATCCCCAGTACCGCAAAAATAAATAAATAAATAAATAAATAAATAAATAAATAAATAAATAAATAAATAAAGTAATTGTTACACTATAAAAGTTTCTTAGCTGGGTGTGGTGGTGCCCGCTTGTAATCCCAGCATTTGGGAGGCTGAGACCGGAGGATCCGGGTTCTTGGCCAGCCTCGGCTACCTAGTGAGGCACTCCGCAACATAGTGAGACCCTGTTTCAAAATAAAGACTAAAAAAAAAAAAAAATAGTGCTGGGGGTATAGCTCAGAGGTAGAATGCCCCTGAGTTCAATCCCCAGTACCGCAAAAAAAAAAAAGCATATACATTGTTCTCTTTGACAAGTTCAGTGAACAGTACTTATACTAAATGCACCAGTCTAAATTACACTGTCAAAAACAATCTTATTTTTGAAAACTGTAAAGAATCTGTGATTTCACCTTTTCTGCAAGCTGACAACTTAATTGGCAACAGTTTCAGGTCCCTTGGATTAGACACAAGGGACAGCTTATTATTCATAGCAATAGCAGTAGCCAGTGCCCTCATTTCTACACTGTTCTCTGAGCCCCAGTTCCCACAGGGTAGTGTGGAGAGGATCAGATAAGACCTGCTCAGTTGATTACATTATTACAGGGAAGGGTTGAGGGAACCAAATGCTTTATGATGGGCAGTAAAGCATGCCTGCCTATTTGCACCAGAGGAAGCCAGTACCACTATCTCCCAAGGTTGCTTGCTATGTAAGTATGCTTGAATAGGTACTTTGGAACATAGAAAATCTATCTCTGCTTATAGACATGCAGAACCCAAAGAGATCTATAATTAACATTTCCATAGAGTAATAGTTACAGTGCTTTTTTTGTTTTGTTTTTGAAGTACTGGGGATTGAACTCAGAGGAATTTAACCTCCAAGCTACACCCCCAGCCCTATTTTTTATTCTTTATTTTGAAACCGAGTCTCACTAAGTTGCAGAGTGCCTCACTAGGTAGCCGAGGCTGGCCGCTAACCCAGATCCTCTGGTCTCAGCCTCCCAAGTATTGGGATTACAAGTGTGCGCCACCACGCCAGGCTTGTTACAGTGCTTTTGATTACAAATACCTGAAACCCAAAACAAATTAGCTTAGGGAGAAAAATATTTTGTTTCATCAGAAATATTTCTTTTTTTTTTGCGGTACTGGGGATTGAACTCAGGGGCATTCTACCTCCGAGCTATACCCCCAGTCCTATTTTTTATTCTTTATTTTGAAACCGGGTCTCACTAAGTTGCGGAGTGCCTCACTAGGTAGCTGAGGCTGGCCAAGAACCTGGATCCTCCTGTCTCAGCCTCCCAAATGCTGGGATTACAAGCGTGCGCCACCACGCCCGGCTCATCAGAAATATTTCATTCTGTTGATGAAACAAAATATTTTTCTCCCAGGTTCAATCCCCAGTATAAATAAATAAATACGTAAATAAATACATAAATAAATAAAATGTCATATTTTTTCTCACATGCAGAAGCTAGAGAGAAAATAGGAAAGAAAAGGGACTTCAAATAAACGAAGAGAGAGACCAGTAGAATAGTGAGAAGCAGAAGGGAGACAGGTAGAAAAGTAGAAGGGGGTTGGAGGTAGAAGGTGGGAAGAAAAAAAAGGAAGTTTGAGGAAGGAAACAGTTCAAATACTGTTATGTTCATATATGAAGGTATCACTACTCATCCCACTCACATGTATCAGGGGGGAAATACATCTCCAACACATGTTCAGAGGGAAATACACCAAGTGATCCGTACATGGTGTTTTCATCACTTTGCATGTCACCATGATGTATAATTACAATGTACAGTAAAAGTATTAAAAAAAAAAAAAGGAATAAACCAAGACAGGCATGGTGGTGCACACTTGTAATCCCAGTACTTAGGAGGCTGAGACAGGAGGATTGCAGGTTCACCACCAGCCTCAGCTACATAATGTGGCCCTCCACAATTTAGTGAGACCCTGTTTTGAAATAAAGAATAAAAAATAGAGCTGGGGGTATAGATTGGAGGTACAACCCCCAGTACTTAAAAAAAAAAGAATAAATCAATTAAAATATGGGCAAAGGGCTGGGCATGGTGGCACACACTCGTAATCCCAGCATTTGGGAGGCTGAGATCAGAGGTTCCAGGTTCGCAGCCAGCCTCAGCTACCTAGTGAGGCACTCTGCAACTTAGTGAGACCCTGTTTAAAAAAAAATAGGGCTGGGGGTGTAGCTGAGAGGTAGAATGCTCCTGAGTTCAATCCCCAGTACCGCAAAGAAAAAAAAAAAAAACATATGGACAAAGGACCTGAGTAGACATTTCTTCAAAAAAGACATAAAAATAGCCAACAGGTATATGGAAAGGTGCTCAACATCACTGATTATCAGGGAAATATAAATCAAAGCCACAGTGATGAAATATCTTTTCAGCTGTTAGAATGGCTTTTATCAAAAAGACAAATAACAGAGATTGGTGAGAGTAAGAGCGCAGAGAAAAGGGAACCCTTGCATGCTGTTAGGGAGATGGTAGATCAGCGCAGCCACTATGGAGAACAGTGTGGAGGTTCCTGAAAAGCTAAAAATAGAACTACAATCTAACCCAGCAATCTCTTTTACGGGTATATGCCCAAAGAAATGAAAACACCACCTCACTAAGATATCTCCACTCCCAGGACACTGCAGCATTATTTACAAGAGCAAATACATGAAAACAACTTTTGTGCCTGCTAATGGATAAAGAAAGTGTGATACACACACACACACACACACACACACACACACACACACACACGAATATTATCCAGTCTTAAAAAGTAGATCTGCTATTTGTAACAACTTGGACAAACCTAGAGGACATTATGTTAAACAAAATAAGGTAGACACAGAAAGAAAAATACTGGGTGATCTCACTTACATATCCACAGTAAGTGTGTATTCCAGTGAGAACACAGGCAATGCCTTCTGTATGGTGGAAGTGGTCCAATAGAATAAGCCTGTCATCAGATGATTGGCTCTTCCCCACTACCTCTGCACTCCCAGAGAATGGAGAGCTCCTGTTGGTCTCTATGGTTTGCAAGTTGAATGCTCAGAAGTGGCTATAGTCGTATCAGCCTTAGTGAGTGGAATTACATATTGCTAAGCCCATGAGTTGTCTCCATCCCTTCTACCATGGCCACTTAGTCCATGAGTCCATTGGACCCTTGGCTATTGAAAGAGGATTGCTGACACCCATATAATGGAGCATCTTGTGCACCTGATTATCACCATCTTCTGATGTTCCTCTTTAGGGAGCATCTACATGGGACTCAAATTTATGTTTACACTCTGTACTCATTCAGAAAGAATTTATCTACATACATCTTTTCCATACTTGGCCCCAGTTTTCCAACCATACTCCTTACAGGCTCCCAACCCTCCAGCCAAACCACTTTCCACTGCCAATGAATCACAGCAATCTCTACCTGCAAATATATATCCTCCCAGGCTATACAACCAGGTGCACTGTTCAAAGTTAGGCCTACTGAGATTTTCCTTCACCAGTGCTTGCTTACTGAGGCCCTACCTAATGGAGCTATGGTACTCTAGCCATAAACTTTCAGATGATGCTGGAAGAACATGCAGAACTGTCTATAAACCAGGCTCAACTATTTTTTCATCCTCCATTAGCTAGTGACAAGGAACCTCACTTGATGCCATAGGCACCTGTAAAGAAAGAGAAGATCATGTAACAGGAGTAGGGACCATGAGTATCTTAATCACTCCCTCTTGCAATTCATTTGTGCCTTCAGAATTTGCTCAAAGCCAATTGTGTCCCAATTGCATCTGTTGATCAAGTGCAGATCTTCACATCTAACTATATGTTGTTGGATCAGACAAAACAGTTAATCATGAGCAACGTGACTCATAGTAACTTGGTGGCCATGGACACGTAGTCTCTGGTAGTCTAATGCAAGCCCTAGGATGTTTCCAAAGGAGAACCATTATTAGGAGAAGATAACATAGCTTTGCTTCAAATCCTATAGGCTCTGATAAACCTCCAGTGGCCTGCTAAAGGCTCCACTAGAGCATCCCTGTTTGCAACAGACCTTTCAAATAGCATGGAGATGCTGGGTCGGGTAATAGAACAACTGACTTGGCAACCTGGACTAGTTGCAGAACCTTTGATCCTTCTGGACCCACACAGAACTAGAACTTTTGTTTTCTCAGTTAATGGGTCAGAGAGGCACTACCAAATGAGATATACATTGCATCCAGTATCCAAAGAAGCCCACTTAGCCAGGCATGGAGGTGCACACCTGTAATATTAGCCTCAGCAACTTAGCAAGGCTCAGAAACTTAGCAAGACCCTGTTTCCAAATTTTTTAAAAAAGGGAGGGGCTGGGGATGTCACTGGGTTCAATCCCCAGTACAACACACACACACACACACACACACACACACACACACACACACACACGTAGTAGCAGCCCACCAGGCATTGTACTTCTTTAGAGGTTGGAGGTGTCAGATACAGGAACTAGCCTTTCACCTTGGAAAGCTGTCCAGACCACTGTGTGTCTAGTCATTTTACTGAAGCAACAGTTCTTTGAATTTGTGGCATTTATTTCCACCTTTTAACACATATTATCTTACCAAGTTATCTACCATAGTGCCTAATTCCTGCTCACCAGGTCCAGGCAACATAATCTCACAAATACCTTATGCTGTCCTATAAATTGAGGAAGAGCAAGGCCCAGATAGACCTTCCACCTGGCATTGGTGGCACATGCCTACTTGGGAGGCTGAGATAGGAGGATGGGAAGTTTGAGGCCAGCCTTGGTAACTCAGCATGACTCTGTTTCAAAATTTAAAAACTGAGATAAAATAAGGCTGGTAGTGTAATTCAGATATAGAACACACATGGGTTCAATCCCCAGTACTGCCCCCCACCAAGAAAAGCTAAATCTCCAGTTTATGTCCTCTTTTGGCTGCCCTCTAGTTTATAACTGTTATCTGCAGAAGAGTTCATTCTGTATGACAAATTGCATCATTATTAGAACTCTCCATGTTGTTTTAATTACTTTTCAATAATTTCTAAGAAGTACTGTTAGGTCAACTGCCATGTATGTTTATCTTCTTTTCTTTTTCTTTCTTTCTTTTTTTGGTGGTACTAGGAACTGAACCCAGAGGCATTCTACCTCCTAGCTGTACCCTCAGCCCATTTTATTTTTTTTTTATTTATTGTGGCACTGAGGATTGAACCCAGGGGCATTCTACCTCTCAGCTACACTTCTAGCCCTATTTTATTTTTATTTTGAAACAGGGTCTCACTAAATTGCTGAGGCTGGCCTGGAACCTGTGATCCTCCTGTTTCAGCCTCCCAAGTACTGGGATTACAGGCGTGTGCCACCACGCTTGACTTTTGATTTTTTACTTTGAGAGGGGTCTTGCTAAGTTGCTGAGGCTAGCCTGGAACCTGTAATCCTCCTGTCTCAGCCTCCCAAACACTGGGATTACAAATGTGTGCCACCATGCCCAGCTTTCCATTTACTTTTGTTTTAAACAACACAATATTGTTTTTCACTATAAATAGTAAATTATTTTTAAAGAGAATAAAGAAAAAGTCATTTATATTTATTGATATATTTATCATTTCTAGGGCATTAAATTTACCCAAGAAAATCCTAATTTTCATCTTACATCATCTATTTATTTATTTGTTTGTTCGTTTACTTTTGGTACTGGAAGTTAAATCCAGGGACATTATACCTCTGAGCTACCCCTGCAGTTTTATTTTGAAACAGGATTTCATTAAATTGCTGAGAAACCTCTAGCCTTGAACTGCAATCCTCCTGTCTCAGGTCTCAGCCTTCCCAGTGTTGCAACTACAGGTATGCACCACCACCCTTGGCTCATCTTGTATCATTTTCCTTCTGTTTGAAGATTTTTTTTTTTTTTTTTTTTTGCGGTACTGGGGATTAAACCCAGGGGCATTCTACCTCTGAGCTACACCCCAAGCCTATTTTTTATTCTTTATTTTGAAACAGAGGCTCACTAAGTTGCAGAGGGTCTCACTAAGTAGCAGAGGCTGGCTGAGAAACTATGATCCTCTTGTCTCAGCCTCCCAAATACTGGGATTACAAGCATGCGCCACCATGCCCAGCTGTTTGAAGAAATTTTTTTAGCACAGTGATGGTCTGATGGTGATGAATTCTCTCAGCTTTTGTTTGCCTGAAAATAATCTTTATTTTTCCTTCAATTTTGGAAGATATTTTCATTGGGTATAGAATTTGGCACTGATATTTTTTTTTTCCTATCAGTACTTTAGAGATACTGTTCCATTGACTTCTAGTTTGCATAGTTTTGAATGAGAAGTATACACTCTTCCTTACCTTAGGTCCTGTGTAGATTTTCCTTTTACTTCTCTTAACAGGTAGTTGCATAACAATTTTTCAGCCAACAATGGACTTCATACACAACAGTAGTTCATAATATTCTATCACTGAGCCGGGCGTGGTGGCGCACGCTTGTAATCCCAGCATTTGGGAGGCTGAGACCAGAGGATCCCGGTTCGCGGCCAGCCTCAGCTACCTAGTAGGCACTCCACAACTTAGTGAGACCCTTATTCTTTATTTCAAAATAAAGAATAAAAAATAGGAGCCGGGCGTGGTGGTAGCGCATGCTTGTAATCCCAGCATTCGGGAGGCTGAGACAGGAGGATCCGGGTTCGCAGCCAGCCTCAGCTACCTAGTGAGGCACTCCACAACTTAGTGAAACTCGGTTTCAAAATAAAGAATAAAAAATAGGGCTGGGGGTATAGCTCGGAGGTAGAATGACCCTGAGCTCAATCCCCAGTACCGCAAAAAAAAAAAAAAAAAAAAAAAAA
>PVLC010050510.1:0-10092 GCA_004027655.1 Graphiurus murinus | reverse complement strand
GTACTTACAAGATCACATCAAAGTCAATCACTAAACTGACCAGGAGATAGGGGGAGGGTGGGTGGGAATTGGGGAAGGGTTAATGAGAAATATGTGCATGGATGTCTTTACCTGTACTAGCTTGTACCCAACAAAAATGTGTAATTAACCCTGTTGTACCCAAGAAATGTATAAAAATCCATGCTAAAAAAAAAAAAAGTAAATAAATAAATTTAAAAAAAAAATTTATGAGTATGTTAGTATATGAGCAGATTTACATGTAATAAAAATGCAAGCACTGAGCCGGGTGTGGTGGCGCATGCTTGTAATCCCAGCATTCGGGAGGCTGAGACCGGAGGATCCGGGTTCGAGGCCAGCCTCAGCTACCTAGTGAGGCACTCTGAAACTTAGTGAGACTCGGTTTCAAAATAAAGAATAAAAAATAGGGCTGGGGATATAGCTCAGAGGTAGAATGCCCCTGAGTTTAATCCCCAGTAGCGAAAAAAAAAAAAAAAAAATGTAAGCACTGCCTCGCACAGGGCCTAGTAGTCAATAACGGGTTCGATTTTCTCAGGGCAATATCAACCTAAGACAGGCCTCGTTGAATGACTCATCGAGACCCCATGACAGGTAAGATTATGCACCTGGTAGGAAACAACCTAAGATAGGCACAGTCCTTCGTGCATTTTAAAATAAAAACGGGGAGTTGTGGGAGCCCAGCTGGGCCCTTTCCCCCCTGGCAGTTGCTATCTGCATATATGAGCAATTATACTGACTCTTCTGCTATGGCTACATCGGCGTTTCAAAGTCTGGAGATTGCTCCTAAGATGCGTAGATGAAAGACCCTCCCACTTCTTATAAAGTAAATTTTTGACCCTAAAGGAGTATGGTTTTATGACTCTAGAAAATTTGCTTCACCAGGCTATGTTAAGAATGTGGGCTATAAGTGTAAAACGAAGAAGTGGTGCTATTTGTCATATATGTCTATGTAACCCTGTTGTACTCAAGAAACGTATAAAAATTAGTGCTGAAAAATAATAAAAATAAATAAATTTATGAGTACTCTTTTATATAAGCCAATGCTGGTACCATGTGGACAACAGACAGACAATACATTTATGGGTATAGACATACATAGAAACAGACAGCAAACACATATCTTCTAGCTTTAATTTGCCAGGCATTGCATCCCCATGGATAGAGGACAAGAGAGTTATTATTTGCTAAAACATTGTGATTTTGTGTGCTTATCTCTCCAATGTTGTGCCATTAGGCCTAAAGGACTATCAGAGTAATTTTGTCCTTAATCTTGCATTTTAGGCACCCTTATATATATTCCCGGTAGTGACTCAACCTCTGCCTAGAAGTATCTTGTATTTACCACTCTAGTATAACCGATGGCATGTGTTCCCATCCAAGCATCAAACCCCTTTTCCTGGGAGTTTCTTGAACTCGGATGCCGCTTTTCCCTCCATCCAGGCCCCTCACGAGGAAGCCTTAACTTTTGGGGTCCATGTTCATTAGGTGTCTCCAGGCGCCCACACTATTTCCACACAAGCCTTTCCCCCAGGATATTCCTACAACCAAGGAAATACTTAGTCACACCCCATAACACTTTTTTCCCTTGGCCTGCATGCAGAGGTTACCTGGTCATGCAGGGGAGTAAACAAGGACACCTCTCCCGCATTGCCATTCTGCTTTCTGCTCAGGGTCTATTGTCAGCCAAGGAATGGCGATATTTCCTGTCTTGGGGTCACCAGCAACTTGGCAGCATGATGCGTCCACCCAGAAAGGAACCTCTGTGGCTCTCTAGCAATGACCTATTCATCCCCATACAAATGTTAGAAGTAAATTTTTATGGCATAATAAAAAATAAAAAGACACGTATTTGAAAGCAGCTTGGCAAGGCAAATTTTACCTTTTGCAAAAAGGGATCCTGCCACCAATAAGGTCAGGTGTGCAAGAACCACTGCTAAGGTTTAAATTGCATGTGTGGTTCACATTTCGTATCTGTTGGATTGGCTCTACTCATCTATCATGACCTAGCATGTAAGAGGAGCTTCTTAATATTGTTGTTTTAAGATGGATATGGATTGATGTCTTGATTTCTGAAAATGCACTTAATCTAGGCTCATCAGTTCTGCCTTCCTTTACATAATATGGAAAGAATCAACCCACGGACCAGGCCATGTGAGGCCCTCTGCAACATAGTGAGACCCTGTTTCAAAAAATAAAGAATAAAAAATAGGGCTAGGGGGTATAGCTCAGAGGTAGAACTAGAACGCCCCTTAGTTCAATCCCCAGGACTGCAAAAAAAAAAAAAAAAAGAAAGAAAAAGAGAAGCTGGGCTCAACAGGGCGTGGTGGTGCATGCCTGTAATCCCAATATTTGGGAAGCTAAGACAGGATGATTGCAGGTTTGAGGACAACCTCAGCAAGTAGTGAGATTCTCATCATCCTAGGGAGACCTTGTTTCAAAATACAAATACAAATAATAATAATAATAACAATGCACTGTGGGTGTAGCTCAGAGGTAGAATGCCTCTAGGTTAAATCCCCAGTTCCACAGGAATAAAAAAGAAGAAGCCAGACACAGTGGCACATGCCTGTAATTCCAGTACTTGGGAGACTGAGACAGGAGGATCACAGGTTCACAGGATGGAGGACAGACTCAGCAATGTAGCAAGACACTCAGCAACTCAGCAAGACCCTGTTGTAAAACTTTTAAAGGCTGGGGTATAGCTTGAAGGTAGAATGCCCTGAATTAAACCTCAGTACCAAAAAAAAAAAAAAAAAAAAGAGCAACAAACAGGGCAAGCAATCATGGACTGAAACCAAAAGCCAAAATAAACCTTTTCATCCATAGAAGTTGGACATCTTGGTTGTTTTGTCATACTAACAGAAAATTGATAGACAAAGTGCCCAGTTGGGGTATTTGTTGCACAAGAGAAAGTTCATAAAGGGTCATGTGGGGAAGTATTAATGTTGGCTCCTTTAAGCTCTTCACATCACACACTTCTCCCAGGAAAGGTTGATATCTCTCTCTCTCTCTCTCTCTCTCTCTCTCTCTCTCTCTCTCTCTCTCTCCATATATATATATATATATATATATATATATATATATATATATATATATATATATATATATATCCCTTTCCTTATTTGTTTATTTAATTCTCAGGGCCAGGCATGGGGCGTAACCTAGGCCAGGCAGATGCCTGCCTGCTCCTGGATGCCCTGCTATCTATGGTCCCTGCACTCCCTGCGCCATCCCTGCCCCCCCCCCCCCCCCCCCCCCCCCCCCCCCCCCCCCCCCCCGCTCCCAGGCAGGATGAAGTGGGTGTTGTTTGCTTAGGGAGCCTTATGCTCCTCGGGAGTTATCTATTTATGGAACTTGCTTCCACACACCAGAGGAGGGTGTTTTTCATCTCTCCAATCTCACCAAAAGCCGAAACATTTCAATATTATCCCCTTCTTAAAAACTTAGATTCACATCTAAGGTTCTGCACAGAAGGCAACTCCCAACAGCCCTGGGGGCGGATCTGGGGGCTGCCTTAACTTGGTGCCAAAAGCCGTCCGCCCACCCACTCTTGCCACCCAAATCTCACAGCATCTGTGACTCAGGCGTGGGGAGACCCAAGAGGGCTGGGGAAGAGACAGGATAATCCTAGGTTTTCATGAAATACGTGATTTTTAAAATCCATGTGCAGTGATAATAACACAATCGCCTGCCACCTACCTGACATTTCAGAAGCCATCACACTTGGCTGAACCCAGAGGCATTCTACCTCTGATCTATACCCCCAATCCCTTTTTATTTTGTAACAGGGTGTCGCTAAGTACTTGGGAGTCTGAGAAAGGAGGACCTTAGGTTTGAGGACAGCCTCAGAAATTAGTGAGACTCTCATCAACCTAGCAATACTGTTTCAAAATCAAAAGAATAAAATAGGGCTGGAGGTACAGCTCAGAGATAGAATGCCCCTGAGTTCAACCCCAGTACCACAAAAAAAAAAAAAAACTAATATTCGACTTCTAACATCAAGAACTATGATTAGAAAAACAACCTCTAGTTTGGAGAGAAGAATGAAAATACCACCATTTTAATTTCTGAACCCTTCTAAGGGATCTAAAGCTGGTGCTCAGGATAAAATGTTGCCTCTGCTGTTTTCCTCCTATAATTACAGCATTACAGAGACATTCTGTAATAATTTCCTTTTCAAATTAGAAACAATGAATTGGAATTGCCTCCTACCAGAGCCCTGATGCCAGTATTAGAGAACCTATATTCAAGACTGGATTTTTTAAAGAAGAAAAAAAAAAAAGATTTGTTAAAGCTACACCAGGAGATTTTTTAGCTACATAATGCAGAGCCCATTTCTATTAATGTAGCAGAAACAGCTAAGACATTTGTAGATTGGCTTCAATCCTTGGTGCCTACTTGGCCCTCGTTCACCTCCTTGCTGGGAGGAGTTATCGGGTTAGCAGCAATAGTCATTCTAGGCTTATGCATTCTACCACTCGTTGTACGCCTTGTGATCAATACCTTTGTTAGTATATGAGCAGATTTACATGGAATAAAACTGCAAGCACTGCCTCGCACAGGGCCTGGTAGTCAATGACGGGTTCGATTTTCTCAGTGCAATATCAACCTAAGACAGGCCTCGTTGAATGACTCATCGAGACCCCATGATGGGTAAGATTAAGCACCTGGTAGGAAACGACCTAAGACAGGCACAGTCCTTCGTGCATTTTAAAATAAAAACGGGGGAGAGTGGGAGCCCAGCTGCGCCCTCTCCTCCCTGGCAGTTGCTATCTGCATATATGAGTAATTATACTGACTATGGCTACATTAGTGTCTCAAAGTCTGGAGATTGCTCCTAGCATGTGTAGATGAAAGACACTCTTCTTAGAAAGTAAATATATGACTCTAAAGGTTTATGGTTTTATGACTAGAAAGTTTGCTTGACCAGGCTATATTAGGAATGTGGGCTATACATGGAAAATGAAGAAGTGGTGCTAATTGTGCTCTGACAATGATTGATATGTCTTAAGTGTATATGTAACCCTGTTGTACTCAAGAAATGTATAAAAAATCCATGCTAAATAATAAAAAAGAGCATATATTTTGAAGCAAAATAGTATTAGGCAGAATTTCAATGCTAAAAAAAAAAAAGACTGGATTTTTTAAACCATCTTCTCGCCACAAACACACAGGGTGCTGCCAGTCATTAAAGAGTGAGTAGAGTGCAGTGATACATGAGAATCCAGGATCTCTGCTTCTTTAACATCTGTTTCCAACAAGAAGGCAACTTCTAGTAAGCAAAAGTAAAAGAGCCATCTTTTCCCATTTCTTTCTCTTTTTTAAATTGTGTGTGTGTGTGTGTGTGTGTGTGTCTGTGTGTGTCTGTGTGTGTGTCTGTGTGTGTGTGCAGTGGGGGGATGGGGACCGGGAATCGAACCTAAGGGCATTCTACCTCTGAGCTACACCCCCCACCCTATTTTATTTTTTATTTGGTAACAGGGTCTCGCTACATTGTGGAGGGCCTCACTAAGTTGCTGAGGCTGGCTGCAAACTGCGATCCTCCTGTCTCAGCCTCCTAAGTACTGGTATTTCAAGTGTGTGCCACTACGCCCAGTTATCTTTTCCCATTTCTTTGTACAATGATTCCCAAGTCTCCCAGAACCTGGGAGTCCAGTCTATCACAACAACAGCCTCTAGATGACCATCCTCTTTCACCGCGGCAACAAACAATACACACACACTCTGCACATCAGCACCCTGGCTCTGCTTCATCTGCCCAGGTTTAAACCCAGGCTGTCTATTAATGAACTGCATATAGATGGGGTCCCCTGGCCACAGAAGCCTGCGAGTTTTTGCATGAACAGCTTCAGTCCAAGATGTTTTGATCTGAAAGTATTGAAGAAACTAAGAAGGGAAAGAGAGAGAAGGACTCAACACTGGGACAGGGCTGGGGCTGTAATTCAGTGAGAGAGTGCCTGTCTAGGATGCATGAGGCCCTGGGTTCCATGTTCCATTCTTGGCAGCACAAATAATAGTAATAATAATAATAATAATAATAATAATGCATTAGGATAACTAAAAATTCTCAGTGTTTTTTTTTTTGTTGTTGTTTTGGTTTTGTTTTTTTTTTTATATAGGATTGAAGCAAGGGATATTCTACTTCTGAGCTACACCTCAGCCCTTTTTACTTTTTATTTTGAAATAGAGTCTAGCTAAGTTGCTGAGACTGGCCCCAAACCTGCAATCCTCTGTCTTAGCCTCCCAAGTACTGGAGTTACAGGCATGCACCACCGTGCCTGGCAGATGACTTGTTTTAAATCGGATATGTTTTATTCTTTTCCACTCCACCCCTTTTCCTTGTCCCCCTCTTAGTGTATAACATGTTCTTATCAGTTTACTGATCCCAGAAAAGAAAGTCGCTAGCAAGTCCAAGGAGCTTTAACTCAAGGACTTGTGGACATGGTTTTTTGTTTTGTTTTTTTCCTAATAAGCACACCTGGAGCTTGTCCCTGAAGTCTAGCCCTTAATAGTTTAAGGGCATTCTTTTCTTCTGAGCTTTGGGGGGGAAATGAGCTATTTTCTTGAACACTTGTTCACTTATTTTATTTTCCCATTTGCTTGCAAATCAATAAAACTTCTTCTTCCCAAAGACTTGTCCCAGTTATTTGATCTGGCAAATTGAGGCAAGTTCTGAAAATTTAGTTACAGAACTGATGTAGGATAGAAGAAATAAAAGAAATAGGTAGAAAGGAGACAAACAGGAAGGAGAAATAAAAAATAAACTGTAATATAAGAACCTGGTCCTGAAGTTGTTCATACCTTTACTCCCCAAACAAGTTCTGTCTCCTAGGTCTGTCTCTTCCAAATTCCTGGGAAATCTGTAAATCCTAGTTAATTGGGGTAGGGGGGTGTCTATAACTGTCCTGTGCACTGTTAACAAGACAGACAGGACATACTGAGAATCCTGTAATTGAGGGGACTTTCCAGCTCATCCTTGATCAGATCATGGAAACCATGATCAGCCCAAGAATCCTGAGGATGAGCAGATGCCAGACTCCGCCTGTGGCCACCAGACTGAGGCCGTCCTACCTTCTCCTACCACCCCTCAAAAAGGTCCCTAGAAAAGAAGAACACTGTGCTCCCAAAGGAGCCTGCATTCTCCCTCGAATGTGTATTTCTTACTGTCCTAAATAAACCTGCATCTATTTCTCTGACTGGTGTATACTGAAATTCTCTTCCATCATATAAGCCTGAAAAGTTTGGGGGGAAGGAGACAGAAGATGGCTCTATGGCTGTACAGGATTTATTGGGATAAAACCTTTAGAGGGAGGTCTCCGGGAAAGAATGGAGCCCATGTCTGCTTACAGAATAGAAATTTATACAGGTCATTTAAGGGGAGATTCTATGGGACAAGAGAGCGGTGGCTAGCCGTTGCTAGAGAGTGCAACAGGACAATGGGAGTTTTTCATATGCAGAGGGATATGATAAGCAAGGGGCTTGGCAGGCACATGTTAGGCAAGAAAATGGGAACACTTCAGTAAGCAGGGAGAAGGGCGTATTTGAGCAAGACTTCGGAAATTCTGGTCAGCAAAGAGACCTGCAAAATGACAGGTCTTTACAAGATGAGGTCACTTTTATTCAAGACTAATATTTTACACTCTTTCGTGTATGTGTGTGTATGTTTGTGTGTGTGTATGTTTTATGGGGTATTGAACCCAGGGGCGTTCTACCTCTGAGCTACACCCCCAGCCCTATTTTTTATTCTTTATTTTGAAACAGTCTCACTAAGTTGCGGAGGGCCTCACTAAGTAGCTATGGCTGGCTTCGAACCCGGATCCTCCTGTCTCAACTTCCCAAGTACTAGGATTACAAGCGTGTGCCACCATGCCCAGCTTTTATTTTTATTTTGAAACAGGGTCTCGCTAGGTTGATAAGAGTCTCACTACTTGCTGAGGCTGTCCTAGAAACTGTGATCCTCCTGTCTCAGCCTTCCAAGGACTGGGATTTCAGATGTGCACCACCATGCTCGGCTCTTTACATTCGTTCTCTTAATAGAAAAGGAGGAGGGCAGGGGAAGGTACTTAGGTTTGGGGAAAAGGATGTTGGGTCTCTTCTGTATCTGCTTCTCTCAGAAAGGAGATGTTGAGGTCAGTGCTATTGAGTAGCCTTTGGTATCTGTACTGCCTGGAAAAAAGTGTTTACATGTTTTAGGGTGGCAGCTTGGATGATGGAGTCAAGCCTTCATGAGACAAAAGAAGAAAATAAATTTAAAATGCCAGGGGAAAGTTCATGAAGGTGAGAAGAACAAAGGGGACTCATAATGGAGCCATCCCAGGTGACCAGTTCAGGATATTTGGCCAGTGTCCCCATGTACCAGTCGATTCCCTCTGGAGTTAGGCTGCTCTTTCTCTTAACCTTTGGGCAGTGTCTTGAACTATTCTGGATTGGTTGACAAAGAAACAGAACTCTTCTTGTAGAAATAAGCAGAGACCTCCCTTTTCAGTGGTGAGATCTAATCCTTGTCTTATGTTTCAGTACAACTCCTGAAAGTGAGTCAATTTGGTTTTGAGAGTCATGCTTGAGAGAGTCAGGTCATCTAGGGTGTCTGTAAAGGCTTTCGGTAGTTGTTGGAAGTCTGTGGTTGCAGTGGAGACTCCGACCATGCCAGTTCCCAGTGTGTTGGTGATGTCTATGCCAGTGAGGACAGGGATGAGGGATGTCATGGCCTTAACAAGGGGATAGGGACAGTTTGGTTGTTGGGAAGCAGAACTATAGTAGGGGACAAGATGAGTCAGGGTACAGATCTCTGACCAACTGACCTGAAGCAGAAGTTGGCTGAAGTATTACAGAGGGGAAAATGTCCCTAAGTATTGAGCCAGAATTAGAATGCAAAGGACACCAACTAGGAGAATCTCTTTTGGGGCATCTAGGGTGGGCTTTTCATTTTCCCAGAGTGAATATTTTCTGATAAAGTAACTTCTGTGAGAGCCTGAAAGCAGACTTTAAGAGAGTATAAGTGGGGTGCATATTTCTCTATGGGGATGGCCAGAGTTAGGTAGAAGTGGAAGGATCCATACAAAGCCATTGGTGTGGATTGGTAGGAGGCAAGTGGGACACTAAGTATAGTGCATCCAGGGAAATGTATTATGTGCAAAAAGGGAAGCCAAAGTCAGAAGATATGTAGTTAAATTATATGAAGGCCTTTTAAATGACTATGAGTGTGGCTCTTTCCTTTTGCCCCAGAATTGCACACCTGTTCCTAATTATACTTTCCTGCTGGGTATTCAAGATCAAGTGTAGCCCTATTTGGGGCCAAATAACTTTTTATAAAATTATTCTGTTAAACTCAGTCAAGGCTCCTCAGGCTTACTCTTAGGGACTTTGTACGGCTTTTCCTTTATCAGTTGTGCCATCTGCCAGGTCTTGCTGACCACAAGCTTCTCTTGAAGCTCGTGGGACACTCTCCTCTCCAATCACCCTCCTTTTCTGCATAATATATGCTGGTGGATCCAAATCTCTGAGGTCTTTAAAATGGCCCGATTGGGAAGTTGGGTGACTTACTGTTGGGGTCTTAGCCTGGCAGGCCCGGAGAGACCTCGCCTCAAGATGGCGCCTGGCAGAGTGCCAGGAGCAGCTGCAGGTGGTAACATCCTAGGGCTGTGCCACGTCAGAGCGCATGCGCCAGCACGTCAGAGCGTGGACGGTGTGTGCCCAATAGGGGGCTGTAGTGTTACTTAAGTTGCCTGAGTGATCTACTCCCTGATAGGCTCACGGGGTTTTCCTCTTTACGGCTCCTCCGATACCTGACTGGAAGATAAGGAGTCTCTCCCGTGAGGAGAAGGAGTAAGAGAATAGGGAGGGAGTAAGAGAAGAGAGAGAGTGAGAAGAATAAAGAAGCTTGCACCAGCCGGGCGTGGTGGCTCACGCTTGTAATCCCAGCTTTTGGGAGGCTGAGACCGGAGGATCCGGGTTCGCGGCCAGCCTCAGCTACCTAGTGAGGCACTCCGCAACTTAGTGAGACTCGGTTTCAAAATAAAGAATAAAAAAAATAGGGCTGGGGGTATAGCTCAGAGGTAGAATGCCTCTGAGTTC
>PVLC010050509.1:0-10093 GCA_004027655.1 Graphiurus murinus | reverse complement strand
ATAAGCTGAACTTTTGAAAAATGTCTTAAAAATTGTAAAATTCCATTTAAGATCATCCTCAAATGAGCCAGACATGGTGGCACATACCTGTAATTACAGCAGCTAGGAAGGCTGAAGCAGGAGGAATGAAAGTTTGAGACCAGCTTTGGTAACTTAGTAAGATCACGACAAGAAAGAAAGGATGGAAGGAAGGAACGAGCTGGAGAGGTAGCTCAGTAGTAGAATGCTGCTATGTTCAATCCCCAGAACCTCTCCCCCTCCCTAAAAAAATCATCTTAAAACTTAATAATATGGAATACTTATTAGGACAAAAATAGGCTTAGATGTTTAAATATATTCCATAGAGATTAAGAAGAAACTATTTTTTAATTTATTGAGGATTAAACCCAGGGGCATCCTACCTCTGAGCTATACCCCCAACCCTATTTTATTTAGAAACATGGTCTCATGAGTTGCTGAGGGTCTTGCTAAATTACTGAAGCTGGCATCGAACCTGTGATCCTCCTGTCTCAGCCTCCCAAGTACTGGGATTACAGGAGTGTGCCGTTGCATGCCTGGCTAAGAAGAAGCTTAAAAAAAAAAAACTGTAATGACATATTTTCCACCAATATTGAAATAATATCTTTATAAATGTGGCTATCTAAATTAAAACAAAATTATTCATAAATTACAAAACAAAATTAATACAATGTCCTCTCTACCTTTAAAAAAAGGTATTGCACAAATCTAGTCTAGTTTATGTGTAAATATTTCAGGCATTTAAATAATGCCTATTGTTTATAAGTGTACTCACAGTTATAAGGGAAGAGAGACAACCAGAATAAATAAGATTTGTGTGTGTGTGTGTGTGTGTGTGTGTGTGTGTGTGTGTTGCTGCAGATTGAATCCAGGAACATTCCACCTCTGGGCTACACTCCTATCCCTGGTTTATTAATTTATTTTTTTATTTGGAGACAGGGTCTTGCTAAGTTGATGAGAGCCTCATTAAGTTGCTGAGGCTTTCCTCAAACCTGTTATCCTCCTGTCTCAGCTTCCCAAGTACTCTGATTATAGGCATGTGCCACCATGCCAAGCTTAAACAGGATTTAAAAGAAACACCTAATAATTAAAAGTTGATTGCACTGTCACTATTGGACCCAGCATCTACTCCTAGAAAAAGTAAAAATACCCATATACAAAAACTTGGAAAAAATGTAAAAAAGACTTTAAGGGAATGAACTGACTAATGTTCACCAAAACAAGCCAGCACTACAGATTAAAAATGGGTTCAGGATGCCAAATCAAGAGACCAGAAAATATGCATGCAACTTTCCCTGACATCATCAGGCCATGAACAGTATCAACAGCTGCACGGAACTGTGAAGCACAGACTGCTGTCTGAGGCAGCACAGCTGCTGGTCAACAAAGCAAAGCCATTTCACTGAACAGGTTAGTTCCACATTCTTGTCCCACAGAAAGAAGAATTCAGGTACCAAAGATGCAATTTCCCTCGACAAAATGTCAGGCCTGGAGTGCGGCTGCTTCAAAGTACACCACAAGCTCTCTAATGACCCCCAGTGGCCACAACTGAAATTGCTTGGTTCATGGTGCAGGAGACTAGAACGGGATGCACAAAGAGATTATGCATAAGGGGTTTAGTCTATTATTCGTATCTTCAAAGCTGGAAAGTTAGAGTCAAAGGAAACATAGCTGATGGCTGTCATAAGTGTCCCTTCCAGCCAGGTGTGGAGAGGACACATACCCATAATCCCTGAGACAGGAGGATTGAAGGTTCAAGGACAGCCTCAGCAATTTAGCAAGACTCTCAGCAACCTAGCAAGATCCTGCTTCAAAACAAAAAAATTAAAGGGCTACAGGTATAGCTCAAAGATAGAATGTCCCTGGTTCAGTTCCCAGTACCACCAAAACAAAACCTGGAGACAATGAAAGAATCCAAATGAACCAGGCATGGTGATGCACGTTTATAATCCCAGTACTTGGGAGGACGAGACAGGAAGATCACAGATTAAAAGACAGTTCAGCAATTTAGTGAGGCCCTCTGCAACCTAGGAAGACTCTAGGGCTATGAGTGTAGCTCAGAGGTAGAATGTCCCTGGGTTCAACCCCTAGTACCAAAAATTAATTAAATTAAATTTTAAAATGTCCCATTCCCTGTTTTTTACACACTGACAGAAGAGCCTGTTTCTCTGTAGCCTGTCTTTGCATCCTTATTCAACAAAGCCAGGAAGATGCCTGTCTCCTTCTAGTGACTCCGGCAAAGTCAGTTAACAAACTGTTTTGCTCTCACAGATGCAAGAGGAAGCTGAGAATGGAGGTGGGAGGAAGTGGCTGACCAAATGAAATGGGCAGGAAAAAGTGGACGAAAAATGGGGAGACAAGTTATAAACCAAAATGAGCCACTTTGGTGATGCTTGGCTCTCAGACACTTTTGGTAGCTGCCTAAGAAATCCAAAGGTTACCCTCTCCACCAGGCTATGTGGGAAGTGGCTAACACTAAACAACATCACACTCAGGGTATCACTAAATAAACAATAATGGTGAATAAGCGCCAGCCACTTGAGGGTCCCCTCTGCAGGCTGATGAAGTCCCAGCTCTCTGTCTTCCGAGTAGATGTTCATTCAATCGAGAAAGGACAATGTTCTATCGTTCATGTTATTACTCTCATTGTTGGCCTCAAGCTACCAGAAATCCCCTGGAAATCCCCCAGAACTCAAGGTCATTTATTTGGGGATGAAGCCCGAGAAACCACACTTCCACACTTACAGGATCTTCTACTGACTTTGCTGGAGTCTTCAATCAGGTCCAGGAACAATGCAGGGCTTGCTAGTACACTTCAGTCCACACCTCCTGGATTTTCCTAATTTCACCAAAGGGAGTCTATTGCTAACATTAGTCTGGTTAGTTAACAAGCCACTGCTTGCTCTTACAACATATTTGCTCTGCTAATTAGCAAAGGATCTAATAATAACTAATGACCCCTAGAGTATTAATTCCTGATCAGAGCACCAGCTGCCCCTGGGAATAATCTCAACTAACATTACACTGTCTATGCTGAAGTATTTAAAGTACATTACAAAGCTGGGCGTGGTGGTGCACGCTTGTAATCCCAGCATTCGGGAGGCTGAGACCAGAGGATCCGGGTTCAAGGCCAGCCTCAGCTACCTAGTGAGGCACTCTGCAATTTAGTGAGACCCGGTTTCAAAATAAAGAATAAAAAATAGGGCAGGGGTGTAGCTCGAAGGTAGAATGCCCCTGAGTTCAATCCCCAGTACCGCAAAAAAAAATTAAAAAAAATAAAGTACATTACAAAAGCTGGGGGTGGTGGTGCATGCCTGTAACCCCAGTACTTGGGAGGCTGAGACAGAAGGATTGTAGGTTCCAAGCCAGCCTCAATAATTTAGTGAGGCTGAGCATGGTGGCGCACGCTTGTAATCCCAGCATTCGGGAGGCTGAGGCCGTTCTCAGCCAGCCTCAGCTATCTAGTGAGGCACTCCGCAACTTAGTGAGACTTGGTTTCAAAATAAAGAATAAAAAACAGGGCTGAGGGTATAGCTCGGAGGTAGAATGCCCCTGAGTTCAATCCCCAGTACCGCCAAAAAAAAAAAAAAATTTAGTGAGGCTGTCAGCAATTTAGTAAGACCCTGTTTCCAAATAAAAAATAAAAATAGGGCTGGAGTGTAGCTCAGAGGTAGAATGCCCCAGCTGGATGTGGTGACACACACTTATAGTCCCAGTACTTGGGAGGCTGAGACAGGAGGATTGCAGGTTCAAGGCCAGCCTCAGCAACTTAATGAGGCTCTCAGCAACTTAGTGAGACCCTGCTTCTAAGCGAAAAAATAAAATAGGGCTGGAGGTATAGCTCATAGGGCGAATGTCCCTGGGTTCAATCTTCAAGAACACGAAATAAATAAGTAATAAATCAATAAAAACTTAAAAGGCTGGGGGTATTTAAAAAAAAAAAAAGCTTGGAGGTAGAATGCCTCTGGGTTCAATCCCAGTACCACATACACACTCACACACACACACACACACACACACACACACACACACACACACGTACATTACAGATGTAATATGAGGGGAAGGGGAGAATAAGGACAGGGACGGGTAGTCACTGGCGGTTGTCAGTGTATGTGGCTGCTGTATGTCTTGCCCACATCCCTAAATGTCACTACCGTTGTTACTTCTCACATACTTTTTGGATGCATCCATTCACTTAACAATCACTTAGAACAAGTCTGGCCTATGTAACTAGATGACCATTTGGAATATATTGTCTGTATGGTAGTTCCAATGGGGAATTTATAATAAATCAAGAGAATCTTAAAAATTCACTCGCTGAAGCTACTGACAGGTTTTTGCAAAAACTCAACAGCCTCACAAGGGTATGGAGATGTTAATCCCACACATACACCACCAGACTCCACTTCAGCCTCAGGGAGGAAGCAAGTACTAAGAGAGTTTGTTTATAAGCCTCAAAATAGCAATTGCTTCACTTTTTTTCCTAGGGGGAAAAAAGAAAACTTAAAGGTTATATAAACATTCTACTACATTGTGTGTTCTTTAAGAACCAATGACAATTACATCACTAGGCTACACTTACCTGAGTTGCGATTTAGTGCATCGTAAAAAAATTGTGAATAGGAATTCTTGACGTTGCTTGTTGGTCCAGAGGTCAAACCAATGACTTATAAGAGCAACTCTTTCCTGAAAGAGCTGTAAAGGGAGGAGAGGGGGGTGATATTTTGCTATACAGTTACATATATTCTGAGTTGCTAAGCAATCTGCTAACAACCTCACAGCTAATATTTGTGTAACACATTACAATTCACAAAGCACTTTCGCATCGGTCCTCGGGGTCTCTCCTTTCAGCTTGAACTGCTTTTACTCAGGGATCCAGACAAGCTCAGGCTCGTTGGGTGGGCTGGGGGGAAAAGCTGGTGGGGATGTAATTACAGAGAGGCCCAAGGAAGGCTTCTGGAAAACCCAGAGCTAATAATTCCCGGCTCTTGTTTTATCTACACTACTGTGACCTAGGGAAACAGATCCCATGCCTTGCATCTTGAAAACACACACTAGCTACATGCATTTAATTGTGAAAACAGGATCGTTTGCAGTAGGTATGACTTTACTGACCCACAGCCCTGGGTCTTCATGCCAAACTGAAAGTTAATAATTATTGCAAAACGCATGGTGAGTTCGTGTCTCCAGGGAAAACATAAACCAAGGGCATGCATCCCCTACGCCCAGTTTCTGTCTAGCTGCGCTCAGATGGGCACATGCCAACGCTCTGGCTTCTCAGGTCAGGCTCAGCCCCAGCCTGTCCGGTCTCCTCCTCAAGGTAGAAGAGGCGCTGACCCCACGTGAGCTCCAGAGCCGCTTTGCTTTCTCCATCGAGGCCTGGCTGGACTGCCCTGCACCATTCAGTGACTTTTTCCTGAATTACCTTTCAAGGGACAGAAATCCCAGGCCACACAGAGCCATACAGTGAACATAGGAGGGAAAAGAGGAAAAGAAATCTGGAGAAACATACATAGACACTCCCTCATCACCCCCGAAGCACCTTCCTCCTTTTCCCTCCCCCATTACAACAACGCACTCTGTCTTGGAGGTCTCTATTTGGTCCCTGGAGGTACAGAGTGAGATGGGAGGCAGATTTGGGGCCTCCTATAATGTAGGAGTTGGGGTCTGCGGTGAAAAGAAACTTTCTTGGAGGCAAAGCTATATTTGCTTCTTTTTAAATGGTCTCAAGGGGATTTTTCTTTAAAAAGATAACAATGTGAGACTCAATACATGGCAGTCAAATTCACTTTACGAATCAAAGTTGTTCTATTGTAGAGTATGTCTCTCACCTGTCTGTTTAATGGCTTGTTGCTGAAAGGGGTCCAGGCACTGAACCTTGTGTGGAAGCTCTCCATTTCCGGGCTTTTCTGGGAGGAATCTCTAACTGACATCTCAGCTAATGATTTTCTTCCACCTCTAGGAATGATAGGTTCATTTTAATAGATGTATAATTTAAATCATTTAGAAACATCCAATACAGCCAGGCATGATGGTGCACACCTGTAATCCCAGCAACTCAGGTGGCTGAGGCAGGAGGATCACAAGTGTGAGGACAGCCTGGACAATGTAGTGAGACTCTTGGCTTGAAATAAAATTTTAAAAAGACTGGGGATGTAGCTCAGTGGCATAGCACCCCTGGGTTCAATCCCCAGTACTACAAAAGTAAACAAAACAAAAACATTTAATATGTTAATATTGTCCCTGTAGGAATTTTAGAATTTATTTAAATATACTATATAGATGTGCCATATATAGAATTACGATTCATGCAAGTGTGCGTATGTTTACATACACATAATGAATCAATAAGTATACCCAAAAAAATCCATGAGTTCCAAATCATTATAAGTATTCTGTCCTTATCTACTCACACCCAAATCTGAATCTAAACAAGAGCTCAAGCTGGGTGTGGTGGCATACAATTGTAGTCCCAATATTTGGGAGACTGAGACAGGAGGATTGCAGGTTTGTAGCCAGCCTCCACAACTTACTGAGACCCTGTTTCAAAATAAAAAAGACATTTTTAATTTTGTAGCTCAGAGGTTGAATGCTCCTGGGTTCAATCCCTAGTACCACAAAAAAAAATTTAAAAAAAAGGGCAGGCAGGGGGTGTAGCTCCAGCCCAGTCTTTTTTTTTTTTTTTTTTTTTTGTGGTACTGGGGATTGAACTCAGGGGAATTCTACCTCTGAACTACACCCCCAGTCCTCTTTTTTATTCTTTATTTTGAAACAGGGTCTCATTGAGGCTGGCCTCGAACCCGGATCCTCCTGTCTCAGCCTCCCAAGTACTGGGATTACAAGCATGCGCCACCACGCCCAGCTTTAGCCCAGTCTTAAGGAGAGAGGATTTTACAGGAATGCCATGGCAGAGAAGAAAGTGGCTGCCTCTACCCTTCTAAATTCTTGGGCTGGGCTACAAAGTAAATTGACTAAGGCAACTTAACAGGAAAGGGGAAAAAAGCATTTTAATTGCATAATTGCATATGTACGCACAGAAGTTCTGCAATGTATGAGACTTGAAGAGGGGCCAGATAGCTGAAGCTTCTGGAACATACTGAGCGACAGAAAGCAACAGGGGCTGGGGGCTTTGGGCACGAGCTCTGTGAGTGTGGGGGAAGGTAAATAAAGGATTATTGTTAAGACTAAAAAGTCTTGGGTAACAACAGTTGTCTTGGATCAGCCCTTAGAAGACCAGGTGACTGTCTGAACATGGAGTCTACCAGGGAGCCGTCTCTCCTGATTGAGGAGGCTCCTGGGGAGGGGGCCCATCCCTAGTGGGTTGTATGTGGAAGCTGTCTTTAGACTGAGAAGGAGAACTCAGGGAAAATCTCTGGGTATCCACAGGTCTCCAGATGCCCTAACTGCAAAGCAATCAGCAAATCAAAGTGTCTGTTTTGGGGTGGCCTTTCCTGACACCTTCAGCATAAACAGTAATACAAGAAGCAAAACACATCTACCCGCTTTTTAAGGGAGACAACCTGAAAGTTTCATCTCATAAACATTTTGATCCCAGGAGATATGAATGATTCACAGCAGTCTCTACAGTGCCTCTCAATCTGGGAACCTCTTAACTACCAAGATACTTATCTGCTGCTCGCCCCTACTCGATGTGTGTAGAATGGGAGAACAGGGAAAAGGCCACGATAAAGATTCCTTTTCTTTTCTTTTTTCTTTCTTTCTTTTTTTTCAGTGCTGGGGTCAGAACTCAGGGTCTTGTGCATGCTAGGCAAGTGCTATAACCCTGAGCTACACCCCCAGCCCAAATATTCCCTTATTATTTACTTATTTGCTTGTTTATTTATTTGTGGTACTGCAGATTGAACCCAGAAGCATTCTACTTCCAAGCTATACCCCCAGCCCTATTTTATTTTTATTTTGAAATAGGGTCTCACTAGGTTGATGAGAGTCTTGCTACTTGCTGAGCCTGTCTTCGAACCTGCAATCTTCCTGTTTCAGTATGTGCCACCACACCTGGCTATTTTATCATTATTATTATTATTTTTTTTTTTTTTGTAGTAGTAGTAGTACTGGAGATGGAACCCAAGGGACTTCTACCTCCAGGCTATATCCTCAACCCTATTTTATTTTATTTTTTAAATTAATTTATTTTTGCAATACTGGGGATTGAACTCTGAGGCATTCTACCTCCGAGCTATACCTCTAGCCCTATTTTTTATTCTTTATTTTGAAACAGGGTCTCACTAAGTTGCGGAGTGCCTCACAAGGTAGCCGAGGCTGGCCGCAAACCCGGATCCTCCAGTCTCAGCCTCCCAAATGCTGGGATTACAAGCGTGCGCCACCACGCCTGGCTTCTTTTTTTTATCATCATCATCATCATCATCATTATTTATTTATTTATTTATTTATTTATTTATTTATTTATTTTGAAACAGGGTCTCACTAGGTTGCTGAGTGTTTTGATGCACTACTGAGTCTGTCCTCAAACCTGCGATCCTCCTGTCTCAGCCTCCCAAGTACTGGGATTACAGGCCTGTGCCACCACACTCAGTAAATAATCTCATTTTTAAAGGAGTAGGTTGGCATATACAAGGGCCCATAGCTATTCTGAAATCCTGCTATAGAGGGCTGAAGCCAATTATCATTGGCTCAAACAAGCACCTTCATTCCCCCAGCCCCCGTCCCCTGAGCCCCAATCCCCATTTTATTTTATTTTTGTTTTTCAAGGAGGGTCTTGTTAAGTTGCTGAAGGTTTCACAGAATTGCTGAGACAGGCCTCAAACCTGTGATCCTCCTGTCTCAGCCTCCAAAGTAGTGGGATTATCGGTGTGCCCAACCACACCCAGTTTCACATTCTCTTTTAGCCTGTGTCAGTGAGTACTTTGGCAATGCCATTTTATATACTATATTTCAAATTATTTACTTGCTTCTAAGCAGTACTGTGTACTACAATTGTTTAGACATTTCCTCGCTTTCTCTAAGGTCAACTGCAGGTATTTTGAGCCAATCAGGCTTCCTTAGGAAGAGCCAAATTTTCCTTCCCTGATATCTCCAACTCTTGTATTTTCTAGGTGTCCACTTGTTCCATTCAGAGATGGATGCTAACAATGTTCCTACTTGGTCCTTGCCACCACAAGGCACAGTTCTAAGCAGTGTTTGGTGCTCAAAGGCCTTCTCTGCTTTTCCTTTGTGAGTTGAAAATGTGACTCAGTTGCACCTTCCAACCTTGAAAATCTCTACCTTTGAGGCTCTCTCTGAATTCCTTTTCAATCCTGCTTGTGAGCCAGTCAAATATTTTCCAAGTCCCTCTATTTCTTGTAACACCTTTGCAAAAGCAGCCAGTAACAAAGAACTCATCCTAATAACATTCATTTTCTACCTCTCGGTCTGATCCCCAGAACCACAAAGCAAAACAAACAAACAAAAAATCGGTCAATAGGAGATAAGTAGAGCACATACCTGTAATCCCAGTACTTGGGAGGCTGAGACAGGAGGATCACAGGTTCAAGGACATCCTCACTAAAAAGTGAGACTCTCATCAATCTATCGAGATGCTGTTTCAAGATAAAAATAAAATAGGGCTGGGAGTAGAGCTTGGAGGTAGAACTCCCCTGTTCAATTCCCAGTACCATAAAAACAAAACAAAACAAAACAAAAATAAAATAAGAGATAAGTATTCCACACAGAGTACTAAAAATTATATCAAGAGAATTTTTTAAAGATCTAAGAGTGTACATCTGTGTAGATGTTAGTTCTCCCAAATTAATCTATTACTCAGCACAATCTCAATCAAAAACCATAAAGTGTGTGTGGGGAGGTGGAGGTAGGTTTCTGACAAACTGAGTAGGGACAGGGAAATGCAAAAGGTCAAGGATATCAACAACAACTTCAGAAAGAACAAAGTGGTAGGACTTACTGTACTTGCTATCAGGACTTTTGTATGATAAAGCTAGTGTAAAGAAGAACACAAGATGTTGACACAAGGATAGACAAATAAACTCAAGATGCAGATCAGTGAGTCCAGAAACAGACCCACATATGTACGGACACTGGACTTGTGACTAAGGTGGCA
>PVLC010050508.1:0-10092 GCA_004027655.1 Graphiurus murinus | reverse complement strand
TTTTTTTTGCGGTACTGGGGATTGAACTCAGGGGCATTCTACCTCCGAGCTACATCCCCAGCCCTATTTTTTATTCTTTATTTTGAAACCGGGTCTCACTAAGTTGCGGAGTGCCTCACTAGGTAGCTGAGGCTGGCCTCGAACCCGGATCCTCCGGTCTCAGCCTCCCGAATGCTGGGATTACAAGCGTGCGCCACCACGCCCGGCTTGCAATGTACTTTTAAATGCATCAAAAAGTAGTTTGGATGGATAAAAAGAGAGAGGTGACAAAGCAAACCTCATTGTAGAATCCAGGTGATGGGTGTGTGGTCCCTCACCTATAGTCTTTTCAACTTATCTGTATGTTTGACAATTTTTATAACAAAATGTAGGGAACAAAATCCCTTAACACAGGCAGGCAAATACCCCATGTGATGATGATGCACAACATAATTTGGGAACCACTTCACTCTGGCGCAAGATTAAGCTGACCGGTGTAGCAACCTAGGAATTGCTTTTCACCTTTTTTTTTTTTTTTCTCGTTACTGGGGATTGAACTCAGGGGAGTTCTACCTCCAAGCTCCACCCCGAGCCCTATTTTTTATTCTTTATTTTGAAACAGGGTCTCACTAAGTTGCGGAGTGCCTCACTAGGTCGCTGAGGCCAGCCGCGAACCCGGATCCTCCGGTCTCAGCCTCCCGAATGCTGGGATTACAAGCGTGCACCACCACGTCCGGCTTGCTCTTTACCTTTTAAAAGTCTTGTGAAGGGGTTGGAGAGAGTGGACAAATGACATATGCACAGCCCTGGACAACATGGTAGGGGCGAGTCCAACACACACACACACACACACACACACACACACACACACACACACACACAAAGAAGCAGCAGCTTCACAAAGAAGTGTAAGAAATGGTAAAAGTTGTTTGTCTTTGCTCAGCAAATCTCTTTTGTTCACATTATGTGTGAAAACTTTTGGAAACAGGGAAACACCTTTAGGCTGTGCATAAAGGCGAAGGCTTTCCTGATCCTAACCAAGACTCAGTTTCCTCACTTACAAGATGAGGACAGTAAGATTTATTGCAGGTTCCTTAACTGCTCGTTAACCTCATTACTTAAATTTTGACAGACTATATTTGAATTCTCTAAATCACAAGTAACATATGGTTACGGTGGAATGATTTTTTTGTGTATGCTGGGGATGGAACATAGGACCTCATGAATGCTAAGCGCACGCTCTATCACTGAGCTACGCCTCCAGCCTCAAGATTCTAAAACACAGTCAAAGTGAAATAAAAATCCCAGTCTAACTTTCTGGTGATAACTTATGTTGACATTTTGGCCTATATTCTCCAAAGCATCTTCCCTCATAGAAAATATATACACATATATGTGCTACTTTGTCTTTGTTTTAAAAAAATGAGATGTTATGTAGCTTGCTTTTTTCTCTTAATTTTGAATGTTTACCTAATTTAACAAATACAAATTTATACACTTTTGAATGGGTACATATTTATTGTATGCGTATCCAGTAAAATTAACCAATTCCTGAATGTTGGCTAGTAAGTTTCCTAAGTTTTTCTCTTATAAACAGTACTAAGATGAATATTCATGTATGTATGTATGTATATGAGGTATACATATGTATATGTGTGTGTACACAAATTTATCTGATAATTTTCTTATAGTAAATTGTAAGGGGAGGGGAGCTTTTTCCTAATCTGGGAAAGTCAAAGACAATGAGGCAAGTTCCTCTATCTTCCTTTGCAGGATTTCATGCCCCTACCATGTCCTGGCCTGTGGCAGGGACCCTCATGGTTGAGCCTACTGAGTCTGAAGACAAGGCAGAGCTGGACAGATTCTGTGATGCCATGATCAGCATTCGGCAGGAGATTGCTGACATTGAGGAGGGTCGTATCGACCCAAGGGTTAATCCACTGAAGGTGCGTAGTTGCTGGCACTTGATTTGTATATCTCGTAGACTAGAAAATGGTGTCTGGCAACTCCTGAACTCTCATCTGAAGATGATATTCTTGCCTAGAATAGATAATTCTTCTGAAAAGATGCTGTCATTACCTAGCAGTTTGACTCATCTTGAACAATCTAACAGTGGTCATTCAGGTGTAATGAGGTTGTAGGAGCTATATAGCCTACATGTTCCCAACAGATTGCCAAGAGAGGAGAGGTTGAAGGATTCTTATATAGTTGGAGCTTTTTAAAATCTTTTTCTTTTTTTGTGGTACTGGGGATTGAACCCAGGGACATTCTACTTCCAAGATACACCCCGCCCCTTTTTATTTCTTATTTTGAAACAGGGTCTTGCTAGGTTGCTGAGCATCTCACTAAATTGCTGAGGCTGGTCCTCCTGTCTCAGCCTCCTACACTAGGATTATAGCGATGTGCCACCATATTCAGTCTAGTTGGAGAATTCTTATTATTCTGTCTCCGTTTGATGCACTGTAGTGAAATTAGCATAAATAGAATTTATGCATTTACTTTACAAACTGTATAAACACAAGTTCTTATAGTGGAGCAGTGACCTCTGAGGACAACTGGATTGGTACAATGTTTATGTCCCATGTTTGGAGAGAAGTTTGTTAGGCATTACCTGGCCTCTCCCACAACATGTAAATTTTATATCTGGTCAGAGTCCTAAATTTCTGGTTAGGTCCAGAAATTAAGCTGGAGGATCAGAATTGAGAATACCTCGAGAGCTGTGGTGGTGTCTTTATGGCTCTAAGTCAAAGAACAAGGAGCTGAGGCAAATTCTAAAACTGCCTAGCTAGCCGGGCGTAGTGGTGCACGCTTGTAATACCAGCATTTGGGAGGCTGAGACTGGAGGATCCGGGTTCGCATCCAGCCTCAGCTGCTTAGTGAGGCCCTCCGCAACTTAGAGAGACCCTGTTTCAAAAATAAAGAATAAGCCGGGCGTGGTGGCGCACACTTGTAATCCCAGCATTCGGGAGGCTGAGACCGCAGGATCCGGGTTTGAGGCCAGCCTCAGCTATCTAGTGAGGCACTCCATAACTTAGTGAGACCTGGTTTCAAAATAAAGAATAAAAAATAGGGCTGGGGGTGTAGCTTGGAGGTAGAATGCCCCTGAGTTCAATCCCTAGTACTGCAAAAAAATAAAATAAAATAAAAAATAAAGAATAAAAAAAATAGGGCTGGGGCTGTAGCTCGGAGGTAGAATGCCCCCAGGTTCCATCCCCAGTACCAAAAAAAATAAAACTGCCTAGCTGAAGGGAGAGTGTAGGGGCCAATGGTAAGTAGTAGGCAGGTACCTTGCTAAATGTGAGTTTTACAGGGTAATGAAGGAATACAATTTGAGTATTTTTTACTGGCATTTCTTTTTTTTCTCTCTGGATATTGGTGATTCTTCCAGGATTTTTAATTGGCAATTTTTAAAATGGCAACAGATATCTCAAAGAACATAATATTGAGTTACAAAGACAAATGGAAAATACTCAAAGGATGATAATAGGCTTAAAAATGTGCCAAATTGTGTTATAGGCTGCTTATTAATATTTGCAGCCATAGTGTAAAAATACAAAAATGGTAAACACCAAATTCAGGATAGTGATTATCCATGTGGAGGAGGGTAATGACAGTGGAGGGGGATATACAGGCAGCTTTAACTATATCTGTAATGTCTTATTATTTTAAGAGGTGAAGCAAACATGACAAAATATTAGACTTTGCTAGGTGGTAGATAATATTATATTATACTTAACATATTGTATTATTACCCTTTCCAATGTTTGAAATATTTAACCATAAAAAAATTCCTACTCTAAACATTGATATTAAATGACAGCTTCCCCTCTATGGGCTTCCATTAGAAGAAACTCAATGATTGAGGTGTAGTGTGGAGAAGGCAGTGCACTGCTCTGACCCCTGTGCCATCTGTGTGTCTGTCTCAGATGTCTCCACACTCCTTGACCTGCGTCACGTCCTCCCACTGGGATCGGCCATATTCCAGAGAGGTGGCGGCGTTCCCACTTGTAAGTTCTCTGAAGTTCCCTGAGCCACATGGGATGGTGTTCATGTGCATAGGCTGCGCTCTCCCCAGCGGGGTTCCCACTCCTTCAGTCTCATTATGGAAGCATACGTGGGACGCCTGTGGAATGCAGATTGTGATGAACACAGGGCAAAGGAACTGGCTTTCAGGGGTCTGAGGTCAGAGCATCAATCACAGGTTTAGGAATCCTGTACTAGTGGTACTAGTGACTGAACCCAGGGGCATTCTACTTCCAAGCTATACCCCCAGCCCTATTTTTTATTTTGAAACAGGGTCTCGCTAAATTGCTGAGGCTGGCCTCTATCCTGTAATCCCTCTGTCTCAGCCTCCCAAGTACTGGGATGTACCACCAAACTTTTTTTGTTTTGTTTTGTTTTGTTGTTGTTTGTTTTTTAAATAAAGTCTTATAAGCATCACAGCCTTCCAAGTACTGGAATTATAGGTGTGCTGTCCACCCCTTTTTTTTTTTTTTTTTTTTTTTTTTGCAGTACTGGGGACTGAACTCAGGGGCATTCTACCTCCGAGCTATACCCCCAGCCCTATTTTTTATTCTTTATTTTGAAACCGGGTCTCACTAGGTTGTGGAGTGCCTCACTAGGTAGCTGAAGCTGGCCGCGAACCCGGATCCTCCGGACTCAGCCTCCCGAATGCTGGGATTACAAGCGTGCGCCACCACGCCCGGCTGCCACCCCTTTTTTTGAGACAGGATCTCACTAAGTTGCTGAAGCTGGCCTAGAACTTGCCATCCTCCTGCCTCAGTCTCCAGAGTCGTTGAGATTATAGGCATGTGCTACCACACCTGGCAAAAGTTAGATTTTTTGGACAGGGTGGCTTTTAGTACTTGTTGGGCTAATAGTATCTTGGGCTGTGGGGATATCATTGCAGCCTCCCTTCCCCTAAGAGAAAACTCTCAAAACATCCTACAGCATTTCCATCTTTTGTCCTTTGCAGCCCTTTGTGAAACCAGAGAACAAATTCTGGCCAACCATTGCCCGGATTGATGACATATATGGAGATCAGCACCTGGTCTGCACCTGCCCGCCCATGGAAGTTTATGAGTCCCCGTTTTCTGAACAGAAGAGAGCTTCTTCTTAGTCTTCTCTTCCTAAGTTCAAGGGACTAAGTTGATGCCTCTTCTGGGAGCATTTGATAAACAGTAAATGTTTCATGTCCCACCCTAGGCTCGTGTGGGGGTTTTATATACTGTATATTTTTGTAATGTCTATCAAGGTAAATGTAAATACAATTAGCACAGTGAGTGGCGGGCGATTATTGGAAGACCAGTTTGCTTCAGTACTCTGTTTTCACATCTACCCATTGCTGTTCAAGTTGCCTTGATTAGGAGCTATTTAATTTTTTTGCATAGAAAAATCTGAGTGTGCTACCTACTTTGACTCAATGCAGCAAGTCTGCAGAAGCTAGAACCTATACTGGAGATTCAATAGACATATTTTTTGTTCCAAATAAGTCCTTGTGGACTGTGGGAAATCCCAAGGCAAATGTTTACATTTTATATACACTAAAGAACTCCTTTTTCTGACTAATTTGCCTAATCTTTAATAGAATTTCTGAGTATTTTCCTTTTTCTGTGTGCAGGTTTTTTTTATCTGCAATTTATTAGTATTCTAATAAAAAAATTCAATTTGGAGAATGCCCTCTGCTTTTATAATTTTACCCCACCACACCCCAGATCCAGGGGTAATGAGCACACCCAACCCAATAGTTACATTATCAGTTTTGTCTTTGACTAAAGAAACAGTTTGTACATCCTGGTCATCATCCTTAGCATCTCAGGATGGCTACTGCATATCTGAGCATCACATATCCTTTCAAGACAAAGAGAAGAGCAAAAGATGACAGGCAGATTCCATCCAAGTTTGCTGCTTTTGAAATGCTTTCCAAGAAGTTCCATCCAGTAACTTCTGTTTACTTTTAACTGGCCAGCATTGGTTCAGCTTGCTAATCCTAGCCACAAGGAGTAAGAGGAAGTCTTTTACTTGGGCACGCTATTGCCCTAGACAAAATAAAGAGTTTAATTAAAGGTGAAGAATGGGATTTGGGTAGGCAGTTACCATGCCTGCCACAAATAACTCCCCCAACCCCCCAAAATAACAAATGCTTGAAATGAACTTGATAGTTATTGAGTGCTTGCTCTAACACTGGTTTCTTGGTTCCTTGCATGGCAGATTACTCCGACAAATATTACTCAATATCAGTAGGTTTTATGCCAGTGATCTGGACAAAAGGTCTGAGTGCTCTCCTGAGTTCTCTGCAAGTAGTTAACTTGTTTTCACGCTTAAGTTTGTAGAACAACTTTAGCTTAACAAAGCAGTAGAAAAGTTATGGGCTCCACAGCTCCTTTTTAACATTAGAGTTAAATATCTAAGTACATCTCAGATACCATTCTAAATGTTTGAAATATCTCATTTGACCCTCACAACATTCCACCTTTACATAAGACGGGAAGGTATGGAAAGACCAAAAGTCACATAGCAGGTAGAACTTAGGGGGACCAGGTCCAGTGCCTGTCAGCCCAAACAGGATGTAACTGCAAACCTGGAGCCTCTGTCCTTCCTGAGCTGGAACCCATCTCTCAATACAGACTAGCCATCAGGGCAGCCCCTTCTCAGGAAGTACCAGCATATGAAATAACGGACGTGAACAGCAGTTCTTTTCTACTTTGTCAAAGTGCGTGTAGTGGAGTGCCACAGTTGTAGCCACAGCTGATTGTCCATTGCTTGCTTCTGGAATACATCAGAGGCAAACACAGGTAACTGAGGGAGTCAAAGAGAACCATTTGTCCTTCATTACTGAGTCATTCACATATTTATCTAATGCTTGTGCCACTCCTTTCCCCACCGCTGCGTCTTGGCCCATACAGTATCCTCCACTTGAGCACTGTCTCCGGCTATCTCTGCTTTACTGGCTTCTGTTCATTCTTCATGTTTTAGCATCAGTTTTCTCTGTTCACATTTCACAGGACTTTTCAGAACACCAGGACTTAAAGGGATGGGTCATCTCACCCTCTATTACTCCGTTAGTCTCTGGTTCAGGAGTATCTCAGCTGTCCCTTTTGCCAATATCTAACTTCTCAGCCTTCGGACATATTCCTTTTAACTTCGGACACATTCCCACTTTTCCTCATCTCTCAGACACTTATTCTGCCACTAGAAGAATAGCTGATTTTTATAAGTTATAATTCTGCTGTAACATCAGGCATATCAACATTTGTTTGGAAAATGTAGTCAATTTGAGGCATCAGTGGTCTCTGGTGCCTAGAAGTAGCAGAAGTTTTCCATAAAAGCAATGCTGCTAAATTATGGTTTAGTAGGCTTGGATAAGCTAGCCAGATAACTGAATCCCTTTCCTATATATCATTGTTCTCATGGGGGAATATTCATACAAATTCATATAAACAAGAGATTATCAACATATATCAAGTAAAAAACCATTAACTTCTAAAATGCAAGTTGGAGGTTGCCTATAATCTCTTCTGAATTCAACAGAATCTACAGAGATTTGAAAAAAAACAACTACATTTATTATTATTATTATTATTATTATTATTATTATTATTTATAGTACTGGAGATTGAACCCAGGGCATTCTACCTCTTAGCTACACCCCCAGTCCTATTATTTATTCTTTATTTTTGAAACAGGATCTCACTTCGTTGCAGAGAGCCTCACTAAGTAGCTGAGGCTAGCCGAGAACCCGGATCCTCTAGTCTCAGCCTCCCAAGTACTGGGATTACAAGAGTGCCTCACCACGCCCGGCATAACTTATTTTTTTTAACAGAATTGTGTGCAAGAAAACAACCCTCTGAGTGCTGTAGGAGGCTGAGGGCTTTTAAACTGACAAAGGAGAAATTTTAGTGTGGTTCTGATCTGCTTGTTGAATTTTACTTTAACCTCACTAATAGAAGTATTTGCATACTTCTGGGTATGACATTTTAATTTCCTACAAAAGTTCTTCTGAAGATCATTGGAAAAAATAAAGCAAAAAACTTAGGCTCAGAAGACATAAGTACTTTAAATACAGCCAAAGTCATAAACTCCCCAAAACAGAGTGGATTCCAAAGGCACAAGGAGTGAGGTCAGTCATCCTAAAATAATGCCGATTTTCCCCCAATGTTGTTACCACTGAAAACTTGATCCCAAATTACTACTTGCAGCAGTAGGAGCAAGCTGCCAACGTAGAACTAGATGCAAACATTCCTTCTTAAAAATCCTGGCATAAATAATGGAAAAAAAATTTAACTTGCTTGTGTACAAGACATTTTGTCCAACATGAACTACACAGGAATAGTAAAGGTCCCTCGATGTTTTTATTGGTTGAAAGAAGGTGCTTCAAGTGCATTTCAAAAGAGAGAGAAAAATATTTTCCATGGAAGAAGACAGTTGGCTAGTCTGTTAAATAGACTTGCCAACAGCAAAGGAGTGAGTATAATATGTGGTGCCAACCATTTTGGAGGTGTAAGTGGAGGGATAGCTGATGACACTGTTTCTTTATTTTGTCAAAGACAGGTCTGCCCCTGTGACAACATCTGCCATTCATAAGAGTGATGTCAATCGACGTCTAATATTACTGAGCATGAGGCAGTTCTGGGAAGAAAGGATGAACAAAATTCCTTAAACAACTTCGTTATTTTCCAGAAATTAGTTAAATTTAGGAATGAAGTCCACAATTATTGTGGTTTGAAAGTGAAGAGAGTCTAAGGCTGGGATACAGCTCAGATTTGGCATTTTCCTGGCATGTGCAAAGCCTTGTGTTCAATTCCCAGTGCGGGAGGAGGAAAGAGAGAGAGAGAGAGAGAGAGAGAGAGAGAGAGAGAAGAATATATGCATAATACTTTTTTTTTTTTGCGGTACTGGGGATTGAACTCAGGGGCATTCTACCTCCGAGGTATACCCTCAGCCCTATTTTTTATTCTTTATTTTGAAACCGGGTCTCACTAAGTTGCCGAGTGCCTCACTAGGTAGCTGAGGCTGGCCTCGAACCCGGATCCTCCGGTCTCAGCCTCCCAAATGCTGGGATTACAAGTGTGTGCCACCACACCCAGCTTTGTCAGGCATTTTTAGATAAAATTTAGGTTGTATATTAGTTCTCTTTTGGAACAGTGTCCAACTTGTTTGTCAATTTAAAGTAGCAGGAAGCCAGGCATGGTGGTACACACCTATAATTCCATTATTTGGAAGGCTGAGGCCATGGAGGATCGCAGGTCCATGGCCATCCTCAGCAACTTAGAGAGACCCTGTTTCAAAATAAATAAAACAGAACTGGGGGTGTAGCTCAGAGGTAGAATGCCCGTAGGTTCAATCCTCAAGAAACACACACGCGCGCACACACACACACACACACACACACACACACACATGCATGGTGGTACACACCTGTAATTCTAGTACTTAGGAGGCTGAGACAGGAGGATGGCAGGTTCAAGAGCAGCCTCAGCAACTTAGCAAGACTCTCAGCAATCTAGAGAGGCCGACCCCACTTCAAAACAAAAATTAAAAAAGGGCTGGGAGTGGTATAGTTTGGAGGTAGAATGCCTCTGGGTTCAATCCCTAGCACCACAGGGGGGAAAATAAACAGTGGAAAGTAATATCCTTGAGTTTAAATTCTAGCCCACCACTGACTAACTGTGACTTAGGGCAAGCAACTAACTCTGAAACCTCTTCCTTGCTTATAAAATAGAGATAATGCCATTTACCTTACAGAGTGTATATGAGTAGTAAGTGAAATAACGTGTGAAAAATACCAATAGAACTCACTTTTTTAAGAGACAGACTTAACAGATGTAGAAAATATTCCTATCTTTGCTCTAAAGAATGAACATGCTGGTGAAGTACTTCTCTTTCCTTATTTAAAAATGCAGTCAGAAGCCGGGCGTGGTGGCGCACGCTTGTAATCCCAGCATTCGGGAGGCTGAGACCGGAGGATCCGGGTTCGCAGCCAGCCTCAGCTACCTCATGAGGCCCTCCACAACTTAGTGAGACCCGGTTTCAAAATAAAGAATAAAAAAATAGGGCTGGGGGTATAGCTCGGAGGTAGAATGCCCCTGAGTTCAATCCCCAGTACCGCAAAAA
>PVLC010050507.1:0-10095 GCA_004027655.1 Graphiurus murinus | reverse complement strand
AAAGAAAGAAAGAAAGAAAGAAAGAAAGAAAGAAAGAAAGATGGAACTGCCGTTTATTTTTCCACACCTGAATTTTATGGCTTTATGTTTCCAGGACTTGGCTGGACAACCTTGAGTCTCAATTTCCTCTTTTGTAAAACAACTGCTCCTAGCAAGGATGAAATGAGAAGGTATATTCAAAATGGGCTTGCAAGTGCCCTGCTCCAGGGAGGGTAAATTCCTGCCTCCATCTCCGGAGATGGGGCAAGAAGGTCGCCTACCCCTAGGCCCAAGGACCTGACCCTTGGGGACTCTCGTGTTCCGTGGAAAGCGCTTGGGCGTGGATGACCTTGGGCAGGTCACTACAGCTTTTTGTTAGGGTTCTGATTTCTCTGGGTAAGACAGGCTGATACTTGTCTTACAGGATAGGCCAAGTTAAAGGAGGCAATTGGACAGGATAGAGTGGTAGGGGCGGGGTAGGAGGCCTGCGAAGCCCCCCGCCCGCTTACTGTATTAGGCCTCTGGGCCTCGGCGCGGGGCGGGGCCTTGGCGCGGGGCGGGGCTTTCTTGCTAGGCCTCAGCAAAGCCCATGTCCACCAGTGATGGTGGGCGCACTGGGGTCTCTGCTCTTGTCCCCAGCAGAAGTGTGACCCCGGGAAACTATGGAGAGGGCAGCAGGTCCCCTGCACCCCAGAGCCTGGGCCTCACTGATCTTCCTTGTTCCCTCCCCTCCCGGGGTCTGCCAAAGGCATGCCCATAGCCTCCTATTACCAACCATGTACCTCCTGTTACCATTAAGTTGCTGAGGCTGGCCTCAAACCTGGGATCCTCCTGTCAGCCTGTCAAGTACTGGGATTGCAGGCAGGCTCCCACCACACCTGGCTTTTGGGGGGGTTAGGGGTAACTGGAGATTGCACCCAGAGGCATTCTACCTCTGAGCTACACCCTTGGCTCTATTTTATTTTTTTAATTTCAAAACAGGGTCTCACTAAGTTGCTGAAGGCCTTGCTAAGTTGCTGAGGCGGCCTCCTGGAGCCTGCGGTCCTCCTGCCTCAGCCTCCTGAGAACTGGAATTACAGGCATGCGCCACCCTGGCTCAGCCCTAGCTTGCCTCTGGGCTGGTGCCTGCTCCTTCCCCAAAACCAGCCAGTGCAAAGGCCGCCTCCTCGGGAAGCGCTCCTCTCTCTCCTTTCCAGTCTCCGGCCGCCCTCACCCCCGTCCCTGGCTTGAAATGATGAGTAAGGACACCGTGTGGACAACGGCAGGCTGGTGGGGAACCAGCCGGCCACACCCGGGAGGGGACACAACAACTGGCCCGGCGAGGGAGCCCCAGCTCACCGGGCCAGCACCCAGCTCACCAGGCCAGCACCCAGCTCACCAGGCCAGCACCCAGCGTGCAACGCAATGGTTGCTGAGGGATAACGGACCCACCCCCAGGCATCGATGACACTGCTTGCTTATTACAAAATATCCTTTATTGATAAAATAGCTCAGACTTAAAAAACAAAACAAAAACCCTGCATATCACCAGGGGACCACCAGGCCACATCACCAGGGGTCCTGTGAGGGCACTCAGGTTCGACTAGCAGACGGTCACAAATCAGCCCCTCCCCGGCCCTAGCCCGCTAGCCACACCCCAGGCCAGCGTCCTGGCCTAGAACCGCAACCAAGGGCCAAGACGGACAGCCTTCCTCCTCTCCACCCCTGCAAACTCCCTCAGCAACCCTCTCCACATCTGGCTTGATCATCAGAGCAGGGCTGCCCACCCCTCCCCGCCAAGAGGCCTGAGAGGAGGCTGGGAAACACCTTGATAGACTGTTCTGGGCATCAGGACCTGGGATGGAAGAGAACCGGGAGGGAGAGGCCCTCCGCGCTGAGCCCCACCATCGCATCATCCTGGGGACTGTCAACAAGGCGCCCGCCTGCGGTGGGATCAGTCAGGCCTCCCTGGAAGGCTGGGGGTCCTGCCCGAGTCAGGAAGGCCGGGGCTCCAGCCCCGGCCCCCCAGCCGGGGGCTCTGCCGCCCTCCTCGGGCTCCCAGCTCAGATTGCTGCTGTGGTGTGGGTATTTTTAGCCGTCTAGGGGAAAACAGTGCCCGTTTGATGACAAAAGATTTATCCCCAACCGGGGTGGGAGCCAGGCCACCGCAAAGCCGCTCGTTGCAGGTGACGTGCCGAGAAGCCGTCACCCGGCAGCGTAATAACTCCAACTCTTGTGGTGGGCACAAGAGCACGTTCTCAAAGGAACCCCGCAACTTGAAGCGGGGATTCTGCGCCCCGCTCCCCACTTCCAGTTTGGGGTAGGAATTCACACACCCCAGGCGCGGAACAAAAGTCTCCAGGAAGGCGGGCGGTGGTGAATACAGAGAACAGGGATTTTTATATCACTGGGTAATCACATTTGATGGTTCTCTAGGGCGTCCCTCCCAAGGAGCTCAGCGCTTTCTGCAAAGCCTTTCATCTCCCGGGAGCACGTGGGCGGCAAGCCATTGTCACCCTGCTTTTTGCACGGGTGAATGCCAACGAGCCCGGATCTCCCATGGAGGCAGAGGCCAGGCCTCCCCACGAGGCTGCCACGTGCCTCCGCAGGACTGCCGGGTGAGGAAACTGATTCATGGTTCTGGCTTTTAAAGGAGCCACAGATCCAAAAGCAAAGGCAAAGGGGGGCAGGGGCAGGCGGGAGAGAAAGAGACAGACAGACCGGGAGTCGCGATTGCACACCTGTAATCCCATCCTTGGGAGGCTGACACAGGAGGATCACAGGTTCAAAGCCAGCCTTAGCAACTTAGTGAGGCCCTCGGCAACTTGGCGAGGACCCGTTTCAAAAATAAAAACAGGGCTGGGAGTGTAGCTCAGAGGTAGAATGCCTCTGGGTTCAACCACCTCCCCCCCCCCAAAAAAAAGAAATACCTAAAGACAACGCCGCCCCGTAACCCCCATCCCAGCACCCCGTGGGGACTGTGGACAGCCTTCATTTCTTCACCCTCCTCACTAAGGCCCTTCTGGGGAAAGTGGAAATTTGGCTTCCTGCTCTTTTTTGGTGGGGACAAGCAGGGGGGGTGAATGAAGAAGAAACAAACAAACCAAAAACACCAGAAGCTAGTGACCCGCCCAGGCACACAGGGTTCTCAGGAAAGGGGAAGCCCACCCGCTGGCCTGCAGGGTCTGGGAGGAAGGTGCTCTATTCCCTCCTGGCCTCTGCCACTTTGGGAAGGTTTGAGCCTCACCCATCTGTTCGGGCAGGGGGTGCAGAGGTGCCCCCCCACACACACACACAGCAGAGCCAGCAGGGGAAGGCTTGGGACAGACCCCTGTGGCCGCGCTCTGCCCCCTGCCTCTCCCAGGGGGCTCCAAGGACGAAGCCTGCAAGAAGCCAGCAGGGACCAGAGCGCCCCAGGGAAGCAGCCACGTGGAATGGCCCTGGCCCGAGTGCCCGCAGGGGCAGCTGCAGGTGGGCTCACCAGGCTGTCTGGGTCCACGGGCGGCAAAGGACCCTTCGGAAGGCACGGCGGAAGTCCTGGTTGAAGATGGTGTAGATGACGGGGTTCAGGGAGCTGTTGCAGTAACCGATCCAGAAGAAGAACTGGAAGAGGCCATGGGGCACCTTACAGTGCTGGGGGCAGATGGCGCCCAGGCTGTAGCTGAAGAAGAAGGGGAACCAGCAGAGCACGAAGACGCCGATGACCACGGCCAGCACGAAGGTGAACCGCTTCTCCCGGCTCAGCTGCGCCCGCCGGCGCCACCACTGCGCGCTCACGGCGCCCACACCCCTGCCCAGGAGCACCTGGCCACGCAGGGTGGCCAGCACCCGGGAACCCGGCGGCTTCTGCAAAGGCGGGCTGCCGGCCGCGGCAGGCGGCGCTGGCACTGCCCGAGGTTCACACTCTTCCCCCTCTTTCTCCTCTTCGTCCTCTTCCACCTCCTCCTCCGGAGGCACCCCACAAACGCCCTTCTCCTGGTCCTGCCCGGAGTTAGGAACCGCAGCCCAGCGGGGCGGCAGGGCCCTGGTCCCCGGATTTTCAAGGGTCTCCCCTTCCTCCTCCTCTCCAGCAGGCTTGGGGTGTCCATTGGCCTCTCCAACAGAAGACAGAGGAGAGTCCAGGGTTGGCACCTTGGCTGAGGCCAGAGTCCCCCCGGTGACAGGCCGGGTCTGCTTGGCCTCGCCCTCTCCAGGGCCCCCCTTGGCCCTGGGCCCCCGGCGGCTGCTGCTACGTTTGGCGATCAGGTAGATGCGCAGGTAAACGAGGATCATGATGAGGCAGGGCGCAAAGAAGGACCCGATGCTGGAGGCCAAGATGTACCAGGCCTCTTGGTTGAGCTTGCATTGGGGGCGCCCGTGAGGCTGGGGGCCCTGGTCGCCCTTGTAGATCAGGGGCGGCAGCGAGATGACGGCCGCGATGAGCCACACCGTGAGGATGATGCACTTGATGCGGCGCGGCGTGCGCTTGGAGTTGTACTCCAGCGCGCGGCTCACAGCCCAGTAGCGGTCCAGGCTGATGGCGCACAGGTGCACGATGGACGAGGTACAGAAAAGCACGTCGAGCGCCAGGTACACCTCGCACCACGTGCGCCGGAAGTACCAGTAGCCCAGCAGCTCGTTGGCCAGCGAGAAAGGGATGATGAGCGTCGCCACCAGAATGTCAGCGGCCGCCAGCGACACCAGGAACAGGTTTTGCGGGGCGCGCAGGGAGCGGCTGGTCAACACAGCCAGGATGACCAGCGCGTTGCCGAAGATGGTAAAGAGGATGAGAAACGTCGTGACTGCCGCGATGGCGGCGGTGGCCTGCACCGAGTAGGGCTTTTGGTGGTCCATGGTGAGGCGGACGTGCCCAGAGGGAGCGGTGTCTCCAAGCGCGCACGCACGCCGAGGGAAAGCAGCGGCGCCCGGCTCCGCTAGACCAAGGGGTCGTTCCCTGGGCGACGCAGAAGACGCCGGAGCCCCATGGCGTGGCCGAGCCGGGCCTTAGGAGGTCCGGGGACACCCGGGGCCAGCCACCGCCCTCCTACATTCTCCTCCACCGGCGCCCGCGTCCCTGCAGCCTGCCTTAGAGAAGTTTTCCAAGTTGCCCCGCTGGGTCGTCCCCGTCCCGCCCGGCGCTGGAGAAAAGGAGCGCCGGCGCGCCGCGGGAAGCCTGCTGCCGCACGCACGGTGGGGCGCGAGGCTGAGCTGAGCCCACCGGACCGGATCCTCCTCGCGGGAGGCGCAGAGCCGGCGCGCCTGCAGACACCGGCGGCTGGGGACTGGGAGGAGAGCGCGCGCCGCCGGAGGGTGGAGACCGGAGGCGGGAGCGGGAGGCGGGAGGGGGCGGGGCGGCGACCGGCCGTGGGCGGGGGTAGGTGCGCTCGGCCCCGAGGGCGCACGGGCGAGCAGGGCAGCCTCCGCGCCCCCGGGCCTGCGCCCCGCGCCCCCACCTCTTTTTCGCGGGCGGAGGGCGGCCAGAGAGACCCAAGGGGGGTCTGGGGGGTCTTCGAGGAATGCCAAGGATCCGTGCCGGGGAGCTGAGACGCGGAGCTGCTGGTCAGCGGACACTGAGCCGGGTCTGGGGTCCCGGGCACCCGGGGAGAGGGGCGCGGGCTCATCTCCTGCCGCCGCCCAAGAGCTTCAAGGAGAGGGTATGGGGGGTGCTGGGACGCTGGAGCAGAAGAAGCCACAGCCCACCCGGCTCCCCTGCAGTGAAGAGACCCAGCGGAGGGGTTGGGGGCGCGGGGAGACTTCCTGAACCCCCTCCCTGCCCCACCCAGACAGGACTCCTGGGTCCTGCGGAGCTCCAGCCCAGCATGGCCGAGTGGCGAGCGCCCCCTGCCGTCGGCCGCGAGCCGGGACGGTCGGCCGCGCGCGGTAAGGGGTCCCAGCCGCGGTGGAGAGCGCCCGCGCAGCCCGGGGTTTATGGCTGCAGCTTTCCTGTGGCTTCCTCACCTTCCCCCCACTAAGGGCAGAAGGAGGTGAGCGGGAAACTGGCTTGGGTGCCGAGCTGCAACTGAGTCAGGTTAGGGTTTGTGCGGGGGGCGTGGCGATCGCCAGCCTCTTGACCAATGGGAAGAGGAGGGAGGTCCTTCTACGAGGAGAGACCCAGAAGGGGTTGCTGTTGGGGTCTTTTTTCAGGCATTTCTGGGGGGAAATCCAGTCTCCGGGCAACGGGGAAGGGAGGAGTTTCCCTAGATTCCCTTGCTCTGCACGCACGCGGCGCGGCCCGCTTGGAGGTGGGGACGGGCAGCGAAAAAGGAATGGTGATTTCACACCCAGCCGCACCCAGCCGCCGGGGAAGAGCGGCTGAGCTGCGGCTTTGGTGAGGCACCGCCCCCTCCCCACTCTCCCCTCCATCACCTTTACCTGTGTGGGAGCGGGATGTGTGACCTCTAGCTGCCCCTGGACAATGTCACCCCTCCTGGCTCAGACAGGCCAGACCCCAGAGCAACCCCTTGATGGCTGGGGGGGGGGCATCCTGCCCGGCTCCCCAGTTTTGGTGTGACTGCCACAGGCAGATAGAGTGGGTGCTGCCTGGGGCAAGGTCTGTAGAGGGCCGCCAGCGCGCTTTTCCCCCCTCCAAGCCTCAGGCTGCAGGGGACCTTTTACCCCGCGTCCTTCCTACTGAGTGGACTAGGGAGGGCCTGAGTACCCCTTTCACTGATGAGGGACCCGAGAAGCAACCCTAAGGCACGATCTGCCTGTCCCAGGGCCTGCAGAACTTGGGCAAGCTGGAGGCCAGAAGGAGCTTAGGGAGAGACCACCTTCTCCCCCCATCTCCACCCATACTCAAGCCGAGGGGGAGGGGCAGAGTAGCTCCCCAGACGCTAGGACTAAGTGCGCCCAGCATCTGTTTTCTGAGCCATTTTCCTTGAAGGACCAGGCTTCCCGAATGCTGCAGGGCCTCAGGCCAGTGCTGCCCACACCCGCATGCCCCTGCCCAGAGACGCTCACCTGGACCATCCTGAAGGGGCAACTCCAGGTCTCCCCAGCTCCAGGCCATGCTGGGCACCGCCAGAAAATAAAGTCCACAGTCAGCAGGCCTGGGTCACCATCTGCCCATCGGCTGCCACCTCCTCCCAGACCCCGGCCCCACGAGTGCTGTGTTGGGTGCTGCCACCAGCTTTCCAAGATGATGGCTCTGCTCCCTGCAGCCCTCCCCCTCCCCCCCCCCACCTTTGGGCTTTGACTGTTCTACCTGCCCCATGGGGCTGCAGGTGCTGGAACCAGAGCCCCGTGGTTGCTCCCAGCAAGTCTTCAGCTCTTCCCAAACTAGATCTGACTTTCCGCTGCTCTCCAGTTCCACTGGGACCCGCAGAGTTCAGTCCCAGACCGACAACAGCCAGTGGTGGGAGCTGCCTCCATCAGTCCCAGCTGTGCAGTGACAAGGGCCGGGACCCTGCCCCACCAGGCTAGCGTTGGCCATGAAAGTGCTCCGAGTCCTCACTCCTCAGTCCTTCCCAGGACTGTTGGTTCTGCCAGAGACCCCCCCTCAACCCTTCCTTCTGCCGTGGCGGGCCCTGCTACTCCTCCAGGTCCACCAATGCATCACCACCGTCCAGGCAGAGCGGGGACCCCTCTTCTCCAGGGCCCTTCATACCAGCCATATGGCACCACGTTCTCGGCACACTGGACCCAGATGGGGTGCCATGGCCCGGTTGCTTGCTCTCCCTGTGACAAAGCAGACACCCCTTTCCTGTACCCCGCATGTGACCCAGGCATGGTGGGGACAGCGGCAGCTGGTATGTGTAGGAGACGCCCGGGCGCCCTCAGGCAGGTCATGCCCAAGTGAAGGCGCTCCCCAGGCAGCGTTTCAAAAACGAGAGGGAGCCGGGCGTGGGGGTGCACGCTCGCAATCCCAGTACTTGGGAGGCTGAACCCGGAGGATCTGGGTTCGTGGCCAGCCTCAGCTACTTAGTGAGGCCCTCTGCAACTTAGTGAGACCTTGTTTCAAAATAAAGAATAAAAAAAAATAGGACCGGGGGTGTGGTTTGGAGGTAGAATACCCCTGGGTTCAATCCCCGGTGCCGAAAAAAAAAGGGGGAGGGCTGGGCATGGTGGCCCCCACCTGTAATCTCAGAACTTGGAAGGCCGAGACAGGAGGATCACAGGTTTGAGGACAGTCTCAGCAAAAGTGAGACTCTCATCAACCTAGCAAGACCCTGTTGCAAAATAAAATAGGGCTGAGGGTGTAGCTCGGAGGTAGAATGCCCTGGGTTCAATTCCCAGTACCACAAGAGAGAGACAGAGACAGAGACAGAGACAGAGACAGAGAGAGAGAGAGAGAGAGAGAGAGAGAGAGAGAGAAAGGAGAGAAGGAGGAGGCAGCAGCAGCTATGGGTGAAGGTGACCTAGCATGTAAGTGATACCATTTTTCCCAAAGAAAGGTAAGACTGTAGTCCCTGACCTGGCCGTGAGAGCCCAGACATACATCTTCAACCAAAGCCCTGGAGTTGCCTCTCCAGGCCTGAGAGGTGAGGTGGCAGGGCCAGGTGTTCCGGGCTGGACCCCACCTTCACCCTCTCTGCCCTTGAGACGGTCCCTCCCCACCTCCTAGAGCTTTGAGCCAACCTCTCCCTCTGTTACAACTTGCCCGACAAAAACCCAGCGCTGGGCTAACCTAAATCATCCTCCCGCATCCTGCCTGCTGTCGACCACACAGCTGCTTTTTCTGGAGTAAAACACTGCATCAACTGGCTTTGCTTTAAACTCACCACCATAAATCTGCATCCCCACCCCCTCCTTCACGGTGACCCTGTGACTTTGTAAATTTGCCCGATACTTAGGAAGAAGTTCCCCCACACCCACCTGCACCTGAGCTGGGACTCTACTCCTTCTGCTGCCCCCTCTCGCCTGGTGGGCTGCCCCCCATTCTGCAGAGCCAGCCCGGCTCCTGATGGCCCCCAGCCCCTGCAGCTACCACCCCGGGTCACTGCCCCTCACGACCGCCTTCTCCAACTTTCTGCCTCCTGGCTGTGCCCCTGGTCCTCCCCTCTAACCCCCAGGGAGGAGCTGCTGTACCCTGGCCTCTAGATTTACCAGGTGCCCAGCCTATTTCTGGTTCCTCTTTCTTAGTTTCTCAGCCAGATGGGGACCAGTCTCTTCTCCCAGTACACGAAATCGTTGCGCCTTCCTGGAGACCTCTCCTTCTCCACCCCCTTCTCTTTTCCCAAACTCTAGCTTGGTGGTTCTCCATGAGAGTGGCTCCCCCTCTCCCCACGAGGAACATCTGGCAACACCTGGAAACGCCTTTGACCAGCCCAGCTCCAAGCAGGAGCTCGCTGCTGTCATCTCTCCGCTAGAAGCCAAAGAGGCAGCTGTGGTGCCGGGTCAGCCCCATGGCAGAGGCCCGTCAGGCACAAAGGGCTCATGCCAGCTGGGGAGGTGCTGCTTTAAGGGGCACAGCGCCCACCTTGGTCCTGGGGTTCCTCCTCTCCTGGATCTGGACCCTTGGTCCTGGGGTGGTTTCGCTCAGTCCTACAGCGCCCCCTCTAGATCCTGATGGTACCGCAGCGTGCACCCCTGAACCCCAGGCCCTTTTGGCCCACCCTCCCCCGGACCCACCTGCGTGGCGACGTCTCAGTCTTCACATGTGACATGTCTGCTTCCCCCACCGCCTTGCCCTGCGGCTCACAGGGCCATGAAAGGCGCTGCTGCCCGCCAAGGTTTGCGCCCTCACCCCTGCACACAGTGGCAAACGCAGCTCCCTGCACCCTAAAGCACGCCGAAAACCCCGCTTCTGCCATCCCTGCTTCTGGCCGGGACCCCATCACCCCCGCCATCTCAAGCAAGTGCACACCTCTTGAAAATTGTTTCCTTATCTGAAAAGTGGGTCTGGACCTGGGCGGGGGGGCTCACAGGACAGTCAGGGGGTGATTGGCATAGCACACAACACACGGCAAGCACCCCACCTTTATTTCTGCTTTCCCCCCAAACAGCTGAGGCTCCTGAGAGCTGTGAGACAGTGCTGGCTCCTGCACCCTCCACCCCAAGCAGCACCCCTGGCCTCAGACTGACCCCGCTGAGGGCCCCTGGCCGGACCTGCTGCTCACTGGTGCCGCAGGCAGACTCGCCCTGCTCCTGAAAAAGGCCTGGTGGGGCAGGTTGGGTGCTTGGGAGGAGAGAAGAGGGGGAGGGGGAGGGGAAGAAGGG
>PVLC010050506.1:0-10094 GCA_004027655.1 Graphiurus murinus | reverse complement strand
GCACGCTTGTAATCCCAGCATTCGGGAGGCTGAGACCGGAGGATCCAGGTTCGCGGCCAGCCTCAGCTACCTAGTGAGGCACTCCGCAACTCAGTGAGACTCTGTTTCAAAATAAAGAATAAAAAGGGGCTGGGGGTGTAGCTCGGAGGTAGAATGCCCCTGAGTTCAATCCCCAGTACCGCAAAAAAAAAAAAAATAATAATAATAATAATAATAAAATAAAAAGAGCCAAGGTGTATCTCAGAGGTAGAGTGCCCCTGGGTTCAATCCCCAATTTCCCAAAAACAAACAACAACAGAAAAAACAGATCTAATTACAATGCACCAATAAAAGTATATTTAAAAAAAAAAACTGTAAGGTGGATTGCCTGAACTATGGGAAGTCAAGTTTGAGGTCAAAGTGGGCAGTCTTTCCAAATGCCTGGAGACCACCCTAAAGGTGCAAAAAAAGAAACAAGGAGAGTTTTAGAGGCAGCAGAGAGGCTGGGTGGGAAGGGAAAGGCAAGAAGTGATATGCTTTGAGGTTTTTTGGTTTGTTTGGGGGTTTATTTTTATTTTTACTTTTGGTGGTTCTGGGGATTGAATCCAGGAGCATTCTACTTCTGAGATAACAGCCTTAACCCTGTCTTATTTTTTACTTTGAAACGGGGTCTTGATAGTTTGCTGAAAGTCTTGCTAAGGTGCTGAGGATATCCTCAAACCTGCAGTCCTCCTGTCTCAGCCTCCCAAGTACTGGGGTTACAGGCGTGTGCCACCACGCCCAGCTATATGCTTTTATCAAATCCTTTTCACCCACATTTTCTGAGGAATGTGATGTCCCTCTGTCACACTTAGCAGGGATGGAAACTTTGGGCCTGGGCCTTGTGTGAAGTGATAGGAGGCCAGGTGTGCTGGTGTGCACCTATACTCACAGTACCTGGGAGGCTGAGAGCGGAGGTTGGAGGCCAACCTCAGCAACTTAGTGAGACCCTGTTTCAAAAAAAAAGCCAGATGTGGTGGCACACACTTATAATCTGAGTACTTGAGAGGATGAAACAGGAGGATCACAGGTTCGAGACCAGCCTCAGAAATTTAGCAAGACCCTGTTTCAAAATAAAAAATAAAATTGGGCTGGGGTGTAGCTCAGATGTAGAATACTCCTGAGTTGCTGGGCGTGGTGGCACACACTTGTAATCCCCATACTTGGGAGGCTGAGACAGGAAGATCACAGGTTCGCGGCTAACTTCAGCTACTTAGTGAGGTCCTCCGCAACTTAGTGAGACCCTGTTTCAAAATAAAGAATAAAAAATAGGGCTAGGGGTGTAGCTCAGAGGTAGGATGCCCCTGGGTTCAATCCCCAGTACCAAAAAAAAAAAAAAAAAAAAGAATATCCCTGGGTTCAGTTCCCAGTGCCCAGTAAGTAAGTAAGTAAGTAAGTAAATACATAAATAAATAAATAGGGCTAGGGGTGTAGCTTGGAGGCAGAATGCCCCCTGGGTTCAATCTGCCTTACCCAAATAAATAAATAAATAATAAAAAGGGATGGAGGTGTAGCTTGGAGGCAGAATGTCCCCTGGATTCAATCTGCCTTTACCCAAATAAATAAAAAATAAAAAGGGCTGGGGGTGTAGCTCAGAGGTAGAATGCCCCTGGATTCAGCCCCCCAATACCACAAAAGAAAGCGCTAAGAATACTCAGACTACAGGTGGAAAGCAGCGGCTTAGACACATAGCAGTTCTCGGGCTCATCAAAGCTGGTTTACATGAAAGAAACAAACTTGCTCAAGGCTTCGGGGTTGCTGCAGGCTCAGATGGATGGGAAAGCCATTTGAAGCCGGTTGACTCCAAACTCGCTTTCCGTGCACATTGTCCTGGGAGTGGGAAGCCACAACTTCCCTTCTTAGGGGGCAGTGTGGCGGCCAGCGTGCGGGGAGACGGGCTGGGCCGGCCGGGCCGGGGACTTTGCGGTGTGCATGCATTGATTTCTGCATCTCGGCTGGGTGTAGCGGTATCGCTTCGTTTACCTGGGAATTCATCTGCAGACACCCGCGCCCCCGCTGTCTGCAGGCTTGGCTTAGGATCGTTCCTGGGGGACCCTTCTGGCTTCTCATTTCTCTTTGCATCTGCAGGGTGCAACTCCGGAGGATTTCAGCAACCTCCCACCTGAACAGAGAAGGAAAAAGCTGCAACAGAAAGTCGATGAGCTCAACAAAGATATGCAGAAGGAGATGGATCAAAGGTAGAGTGGCCCAGGGAAATTCAGGCCGGGTTTGGGAAGATGAGAGGTGCTAGAATAAACCGACCAGGAATTATTTTGGCGGCGTGCGTTGTCATGGTCTAATGAATTGCTTGATTATAGTCGGTGAGATTCTATTTTACTAATAGATTTTATTCGGAATCTCTTATCATAAATGAAACAGGTGAGCCAGGCATGGTGGTGCACGCTTGTAATCCCAGCATTTGGGAGGCTGAGACCGGAAGATCTGGGTTCTCAGCCAGCCTCAGCTACCTAGTGAGGCACTCCGCAACTTAGTGAGATCCTGTTTCAAAATAAAGAATAAAAAATAGGGCTGGGGGTATAGCTCGGAGGTAGAATGCCCCTGAGTTCAATCCCCAGTACCGCAAAAAATAAAAAAATAAAAAATAAATAAATAAATGAAACAGGTGGGTTTTTGTACAGAGGAAGGAAGGTGGCCCCCACCCCGTCCCTGGTCTACATCCTAGCTTTGGATCCAAACCCTGCTTGATTTCCAGTTGAGGACAAGTAAATTATGGGCCTTTTATAGGTTCCCAAGTCTTCTTTTCTTTTGATAGAGAGTATTGATGGTCTCTAGAAAACAAATCACAGCCAGGCATGGTGGCGCACACTTGTAATCCCAGCATTTGGGAGGCTGAGACAGGAGGATCCGGGTTCGCCACCAGCCTCAGCTACTTAGTGAGGCCCTCTGCAACTTAGTGAGACCCTGTTTCAAAATAAAGAATAAAAAATATATATGTATAGCTCAGAGGTAGAATGCTCCTGAGTTAAATCCCCAGTACCGCAAAAAAAAAAAATAGGACTGGGGGTGTAGCTCAGAGGTAGAATGCCCCCAGGTTTTATCCCCAGTACTGAAAAAAAAAAAAAAGAAATAGGACTGGGGATGTAGCTTGGAGGTAGAATGCCCTTGAGTTCAATTCCCAGTAAGAAAAAAGCAAACAAACAAAAAACCAAATCACAGTGTGTCCTATGGTACGCAACACCAGCCACTAGAGGAACCAAAAGAAGAGTGTGCAGGAGGTCCCCTGCAGGGTGCCCCAGGGGGCACAGCTATTTTGTGAGTTTGATCTTAGGACTGGTAACTTGGTGCACATGAAATGGAAAAAAAAAAAAAATTCTATCTCCTGCTTTTTTTTTTTTTTTTTTTTTGTATACAGGATTTTAACCCAGCATCATTCTACCTCCAAGCTATATTAATTGGTACATTATGATTTTGCATAATCATGGGGTTCCTGTTACAGATTTGTCCTTGCACTCATGCACGTATGTAATTTGGGAAAGGCCACTTTATTAGCTATCTCTTTCACCTTATGTTATCTCACTGAGTATAGTAGGTCACTGATTCATGTATTGGAGATTTGAACTTAAAAGATAACTGGAAGCTGGAGCATGGTGGTGCACGCTTGTAATCCCAGTACTGGGGAGACTGAGACAGAAGGATCACAGGTTTGTGGCCAGCCTCAGCAATTTAGTGAGATCCTGTTTCAAAATAAGAAAATAAATATGGCTGTGGGTATAGCTCAGGAGTAGAATGCTGCTGAGTTTAATTCCAAGTAAAGTAACACACACACACACATACACACACACACACACACACACACACACTGGAGAATTTGTGCTCTAAAAAATAGGTAGAGGGCCGGGCATGGTGGTGCACGTTTGTAATCCCAGTACTTGGGAGGCTGAGACAGCCTCAACAAGTAGTGAGACTCTCATCGACATAGCAAGATCCTGTTTCCAAATAAAAATAAAATAGGGCTGGGGGTGTAGCTCAAAGGTAGAATGCCCCTGGATTCAATCCCCAGTACTACAAAAAAAAAAGATGGCAGGCACATGCCTGTAATCTCTTAACAGCTCTCCCATGGCCGAGGCGGGCAGTGGTCAGTGGTCAGTGTGGGCTGGATGGAAGGAGGCAGGTGGAGGGGCAGCCAGGACTGTGTGGTTTCCTCCAGTTATTTCGCCCTCAATTAAGCCATTTCCCATGACTCCAGATAACTTTTATGGTTTGGAGGTCACGTGTCATGTGATTGATTTGAATTTTCTGCAGAGGGTTACTTGCTGGGAACTTTGAACAACTGGAAATGAAACTCTGAACAACCAAAAGCCAGGGGAAGTACCTTGGCTAGGGTTAGTCAGTGCTTTCGGGGGCCTAAAGATGACCCCAAAGCACCTGCACACTTCCCTAGGGGCGCCCCCCCCATCCTGCAAGCCACCTCCCACCCTGAGTTCCTGAAGGCTGTGGCGTCTGGAAATGCGTAGGGTTTTTTTGTTTTGTTTTGTTTTGCTTTGTTTTTGCGGTACCAGGAATTGAACCCAGGGGCATTCTACCTCTGAGCTTCACCCCTAGCCCGATTTTTCACTCTTTATTTTTAAACAGGGTCTCACTAAGTTGCAGAGGGCCTTGCTAAATTGCTAAGGCTGGCCTCAAACCTGCGATCCTCCTGTCTCAGCCTCCCAAGTACTGGGATTATAAGCGTGCAACACCATGCCCGCCTGCTTACTTGGTTTTCAAAGTGGTGGGAGAAGACGATTGTGTGACGGGGCCCCCTCACCGAGTCCTTGCTCTGCTTCTCAGAGACGCTATAACCAAAATGAAAGACGTCTACCTAAAGAACCCTCAGATGGGGGACCCGGCCAGTCTGGACCACAAGCTAGCCGAAGTCAGCCAAAACATCGAGAAACTGCGCCTGGAGGCCCAGAAGTTCGAGGTATGGAAAAGCAGGGGTTGGAAACACAGAAAGAGGGCTGGGCGGGCTTTTAAGCCCAGTATTTGGGAGGCTGAGACAGGAGGATCCCGGTTTGCAGCCAGCCTCAGCTACTTAGTGAGGTCCCCTGCAACTTAGTGAGACCCTGTTTCAAAATCAATAAGAAAAAATAGACCCAGGCGTGGGGGCGCACGCTTGTAATCCCAGTACTTAGGAGGCTGAGACAGGAGGATCACCGGTTCAAGGACAGCCTCAGCAAGAGTGAGATTCTCATCAACCTAGTGAGATCCTGTTTCCAAATAAGAAATAAAATCTGCTGAAGGTGTAGCTGGAAGGTAGAATGTCTCTGGGGTTCAATTCCTAGTACTGCCAAAAAGAAAAAGAAAAAAAAAGCAGGGATTGGAAACAGGATCAGGCGGCGTCCGTGTGTCCTGTGGTGGGGTCCATCTTTCCTTTGGCCAGAGAGGCCTGGCTGGGGGTGAGAAGGAAGGACGCTTCCCAGGGCGGCAGGGACCTCGTGTCTGCCAGGTGACCTCGCGGGCACAGAATGTTTGGACCTCGAAGGGACTTATCCAGGATCGCACAGCCCTGACAGTCCCGGGCTCTCTGCCCGCCGAGGGCGCTTGGGCCGCACAGGCGAGCCGGGTTCCAGTCTCGGGTGCCTTCGTTTCCAGGCCTGGCTGGCCGAGGTGGAGGGCCGGCTCCCCGCGCGAGGCGAGCAGGCGCGCCGGCAGAGCGGGCTGTACGACGCCCAGCAGCCGCCCGCCGTCAACAACTGCGCGCAGGACCGCGAGAGGTACAGTATCTGCGGCGAGGCGCGGGCCCCCGGGCGCCTGTCATTTCCCCGGTGCCAACTGACCCGGGACGCTCCCCCATGGTGCCCGGGTGGGGCCAGGTGCTCGGCGGGGTGGGATGGGGATGGGGATGGAGATGGGGATGGAGATGGGGATGGGGATGGGGTGGGGATGGGGACGGGGATGGGGATGGGGATGGAGATGGAGATGGGGATGGGGATGGGGCGCCCCGCCTGCGTCCGCGCTATAGTTGCTTTGCGTCTTCCTCTCTTGAGCAGCCCCGATGGCAGTTACACGGAGGAGCAAAGCCAGGAGAGCGAGGTGAAGGTGCTGGCCACCGACTTTGACGACGAGTTCGATGACGAGGAGCCCCTGCCGGCCATCGGCACCTGCAAGGCCCTCTACACCTTTGAAGGTAGCGCGGCGCCCGCCCTAACCCTCCGCCTGCAGCAGGGTCTGCGCTGCCCTCTGTTCCGGGGACCAGAGCGTTCTGAGGGAGCCTTCCAGATCTTGTATTGTCTTGTCCTACCCAAGTAATCACAGCTAGAAAGCTATAAGGAACAAAGAATACCTTAAAATGTTGATTTATTTGCTGTTTTATATTTATTCTTTTTTTATGTTTATTTTTATTTTTTTGATGCCAGGTATTGAACCCAAGAGTGTTCTATGTTTGAGCTATACCTCCAGGGCCTTTAGTTTGAAACAGGGTTTCAAAACAAAACTGGGTTAGCCGGGCGTGGTGGCGCATGCTTGTAATCCCAGCATTTGGGAGGCTGAGACCAGAGGATCCGGGTTCGCAGCCAGCCTCAGCTACCTCGTGAGGCACTCTGCAACTTAGTGAGACTCGGTTTCAAAATAAAGAATAAAAAATAGGGCTGGGGGTTTAGCTTGGAGGTAGAATGCCCCTGAGTTCAATCCCCAATACCACAAAAAAAAAAAAAAAAAAAAAACTGGGTTGATGAGAGTCTCACTATTTACTGAGGTTGTCCTCAAGCCTGCCATATTCTTGTCTCAGCCTCCCAAGTACTGGGATGACAAGCATGCACCATCACACCCTGCTTTTTTGTTTGTTTGTTTGTTTTTGTTTGCGGTACTGGGAATTGAACTCAGGGGCATTCTATCTCCGAGCTATACCCCCAGCCCTATTTTTTTATTCTTTATTTTGAAACCGAGTCTCACTAAGTTGCGGAGTGCCTCATTAGGTAGCTGAGGCTGGCCGCGAACCCGGATCCTCTGGTCTCAGCCTCCCGAATGCTGGGATTACAAGCGTGCACCGCCACACCCGGCTTTCCCCTGCTTATTTTTTGAAACAAGGTCTCACTAAGGTGCTGAAGGTCTTGCTCAGTTGTTCAGCATCCCAAGGACTGGGATTTCACGTGTGCATTGCCAGGCCATGTTTGGAGCCCTGTTTTTTGTTTTTTGTTTTTTGTTTTGCAGTACTGGGGATGGAATCCAGGGGCATTCTACCTCCGAGCTACATCCCTAGCCCTATTTTTTATTCTTTATTTTGAAACAGGGTCTCACTAAGTTGCGGAGGGCCTCACTAAGTAACTGAGGCTGGCTGCGAACCTGGATCCTCCAGTCTCAGCCTCCTAAGTAAGTACTGGAATTACAAGCATGCGCCACCACACCTGGCTTCCCAGCCCTATTTTTTATTCTTTATTTTGAAACAGGGTCTCACTAAGTTGCAGAGTGCCTCACTAAGTAGCTGAGGCTGGCCACAAACCCAGATCCTCCCGTCTCAGCCTCCCGAATGCTGGGATTACAAGCATGCGCCACCACACCTGGCTTCCCAGCCCTATTTTTTATTCTTTATTTTGAAACGGTCTCACTAAGTTGTAGAGGGCCTCACTAGGTAGCTGAGGCTGGCCGCGAACCCAGATCCTCCAGTGTCAGCCTCCCAAGTACTGAGATTACAAGCGTGCGCCACCAAGTACTTCTGCTACTTCTATCTTGTTGCAAAGGGTCCCCGTTTGCTCTCTCCCTGGATTGGACCAGAAACCTGAAACGTTCTCTTCCTGCCTTTTCAGGTCAGAATGAAGGAACCATCTCCGTAGCTGAAGGAGAAACCCTGTACGTCATAGAGGAAGACAAGGGTGACGGGTGGACCCGCATCCGGAGGAACGAAGACGAAGAGGGCTATGTCCCCACCTCCTACGTCGAAGTCTATTTGGACAAAAATGCCAAAGGTGCTAAGACTTATATTTAATACCACTTACAAACAAACAAACTTTTTAAAGCATTGGAGTTGTTTCTCCCCGCCACTGTGACTGTTACAGGCAGTTCTTCAAAGACGTTCACGGGCTGCGGCTCGTCCCGCCGCGGCCCGACCCAAGGTTCACCCGCGGAGGAAATTCTCTGTGGACCGCTGCCGTCCGCCCGTGTCCGGCCTGTCATTCGAAATCTGACAAACATTTCTTCTTTCGGCAGCATCTGTAGATAACAAAACAAAACAAAACAAAAGTCGCGTTCTAGCTTCTCATGAATAGTTCTGAACTTAAAAGTCCACCCACATCGCCGGTTGTGGAAGACGTGGGTTCGCTTGGTTTCTATCTGGTTTCTCCCCAATGTGGAACCACAGTAGGATGTTACACTTGGTAACTTAATAAATCGAACTACGCTAGCTTGTGGAGTTTTGCACAATCCTTCGCTGGGGAGGGAGTCATAAATAAAAATCTCGCCTCCTTAAGTAAAAGGAATAAGGAAGGTCCTTGGATCGGTACCGAAAGCATGTGTTTTTCATTTAAGTATGAGCAGCGTTTTCAGCCTCCTATGGCTGCATTGTGCCTGTACTTGAGAGGCTGAGGCAGGAGGATCACAGGTTTGAGGCCATCCTCTGCTATCTAGCAAGACCCTCAGCAACTTAGCAAGGCCCAGTTTCAAAATAAAAATAAATAAAAAGCGCTGGGTGTGTAGCTCCGAAGCAGAATGTCCCTGGCCTTGGGTTTAATTCCCTGTACCGAAAATAATAAAAGATTCAACAGTTGATTTTTTTTTTTTTTTTTTTTTTTTTGTGGCACTGGAATGGAACCCAGCAGAGGCCTTCTACCTCCGAGCTACACCCTCAGACCTTTTTTTTTTTTCAGTACTGGGGATTGAACTCAGGGGCATTCTACCTCCAAGCTATACCCCTAGCCCTATTTTGTATTCTTTATTTTGAAACCAAGTCTCACTAAGTTTCGGAGTACCTCACTAGGAAGCTGAGGCTGGCCGCGAACCCAGATCCTCTGGTCTCAGCCTCCCGAATGCTGGGATTACAAGCGTGCGCCACCACATCCAGCCCTCAGACCTATTTTATATTTTATTTGGAAACAGGGCCTCACTAAGTTGCTGAGGCTGGCTTCAAACCTGTGATCCTGCTGTCTCAGTCTCCCAAGTACTAGGATTACAAGCATGCGCCACCATGCCCAGCTCTCGACATTTGCTTTTGACCTGACCTGACAGCTCTTCCAGGCGCCACCCAATCCATCTGATTCCCAGTACTTGGGAGGCTGAGACAGGAGGCTCTCTGGTTTGAAGTCAGCCTCAGCAACTAACTTAGCGAGACCCCCATTTCTAAATAAAATAGGGCGGGGGTATAGCCCAGAGGTAGAAGACCCTTGGGTTCCACCCCCAGTACCACACACAAAAAAAAGCAGGGCATGGAGCCAGGCATACCTGTAATCCCAGTACTTGGGAGACTGAGACAGGAGAATCACAGGTTTGAAGTCAGCCTCAGCAGCTTAGCAAGGCTCTCAGTAACTTTATGAGACCTTGTTTCCACATAAAAATAAAATAGGAGCCGGGCGTGGTGGCGCACGCTTGTAATCCCAGCATTTGAGAGGCTGAGACCGGAGGATCCGGGTTCGAGGCCAGCCTCAGCTACCTAGTGAGGCACTCGGAAACTTAGCGAGACCCGGTTTCAAAATAAAGAATACAAAATAGGGCTGGGGGTATAGCTCGGAGATAGAATGCCCCTGAGTTCAATCCCCAGTACCGAAAAAAATAAATAAATAGATAAAATAGGGCTGGGGGTATACATCAGAAGTAGAATGCCCCTGGATTCAATCCCATCCTCCCCTCCCCACCAAAAAAAAAAAAAAAGCCAGGCATGGTAGTTGGGAGGCTGAGAAACGAAGATCGAAGGTTTGAGACCAGCCTCAGCCACTTAGTGAGACTCTCAGCAACCTAGTAAGACCCGAGTTTCAAAACAAAAAATAAAAAGGGCGGGGGGTGTAGCTTGGAGGTAGGATGCCCCTGGGTTCAATCCCCAGTACCAAACAAACAAACACAAAAAGCAGGGTGCGTCGTGCCCCAACTCCCTGTGCTGCAGCAGTTTCTCACACTCGGTTCCGTTTCTGCCGGTGTGCGGTGTGCGTGTT
>PVLC010050505.1:0-10096 GCA_004027655.1 Graphiurus murinus | reverse complement strand
GCGGTACTGGGGATTGAACTCAGGGGCATTCTACCTCCGAGCTATACCCCCAGCCCTATTTTTATTCTTTATTTTGAAACCGGGTCTCACTAAGTTGCGGAGTGCCTCACTAGGTAGCTGAGGCTGGCCGCGAACCCGGATCCTCCGGTCTCAGCCTCCCGAATGCTGGGATTACAAGCGTGCGCCACCACGCCCGGCTGTTTATTCTTTATTTTGAAACAGGGTCTCGCTAAGTTGCAGAGGGCCTAAGTAGCTGAGGCTGGCCATAAACCTGCGATCCTCCTGTCTCAGCCTCCCAAGTACTGGAATTACAAGCTTGCACCACCACGCCAAGTTGTGATTACTATTCAGAATTCATTTTCTCCTAAGAACAAATTATAAGTGATGTTTAGTTATAACCAAAATAGTATCACAGAATCCAAAACTTTTTGTGTATATGTGGTTTTGGGGATTGAACTCAAAGGCATTCTACCTCCGAGCTATACAATAATGTAGCAAGACACTCAGCAACATAGGGAGATCCTGTTTCAAACTAAAAAATAAAATAGGGCTGGGGGGATGGCTCAGAGGTAGAACTCCCTTGGGTTCAATCCCCATGACCGCGCACCTACGTACACACACACACACATACACAAAGTGACATGAAGCTGGGCACAGCGGGGCATGCCTGTAATCCCAGTACTTAGGAGGTTGAGACAGGAGAATAACAGGTTGGAAGCCAGCCTCAGCAATTTAGCAAGACCCTGTTTCAAAATAAAAAGGGTTGGGAGCATAGCTCAGAGGTAGAATGCCCCTGGGTTCAATCTCTAGTACCTCCAAAGAGAGACACAGAGAAGGAGGGAGGGAGGGAGGGAGAGAAAGAGAGAGAGAGAGATTTAAAAAAAAGTGATGTGAACTGGCTGGATGTGGAGGTGCACGGCTGTAATCCCAGTACTCAGAAGGCTGAGGATAGGCTGGGGGTGTAGCTCAGAGGTAAAGCATCCCTTTGTTCATTTCCCAAGTACCACACATACACAAAAAAGTGATGTGATTCATATACCATAAAATAGTTAACTATCTTCAAGTGAACAACTCAGTGGCAACACATTCACAAGAGTATGCAACCATCTCTAGTTCTAAGACATTTTCATCCCCCACCCCAATTCCATACCTATTAAGCAGGTGTTCAAAATACCCCCTTCTCCCAGTTGTTGGAGACAACTAATCTGCCTTCTCTTGCTATGAATTTGCCTATTCTGGATATTTCACATAAATGTGATTATATATGTGACCTGTGACTTTTCTTTCACTTAACATGTTTAAGGTTCATACACATTGTAGCGTGCATCAGTACTTCATTCTTTTTATGGCTGAAGAACATTCTATTGGATACACTATCCTTTTATCTGTTGAAGATTTCTTGGCTATTTCTATTTTTTGGCAATTGTGAATAATGCTACTATGAACATGCACATAACAAGTTTATGTCTTTGCTCTGAATTCTTTTGGCTTTATATTTGTAGGAATGGAATTGGTGGATTTTACAATAATTCTATATTTAACCTTTTTTGGTACTGAGGATTTTACCTGAGCTACATTCCAGCCCTTTTTTGTTTTTATTTTTATTTTTTTGCGGTATTGGGGATTGAACTCAGAGGCATTCTACCTCTGAGCTATACCCCCAGCCCTATTTTTTATTCTTTATTTTGAAACCGAGTCTCACTAAGTTGCGGAGTGCCTCACTAAGTAGCTGAGGCTGGCCGCGAACCCGGATCCTCCGGTCTCAGCCTCCCGAATGCTGGGATTACAAGCGTGTGCCACCACGCCCGGCTTTGTTTTTATTTTGAAACTGGGTCTCACCCCTGTAAGTTACTGAGGCTGGTCTTGAACTTGCAATCCTCCTATCTCAGTTTCCTAAGTACTGGGATTATGGGTGTGTGCTACTGCGCCTGGCTTCTATATTTCTTTAACTTTTTGAGCAACTGCCAGACTGTTTTCTATAGTGGTTCGAAATATTTTATATTTGTATCAGCAGTGTATAAGGGTCCCCATTTCCACTTTGGGTCTTTTGAACTTATTCCCATTTTCTGGAATGCTCTTCTAACAGATACCTAAGTGACTCACTTCTTCGCCTCCTCCATGTCTTTATTCAGATGCCATCTTCTCAAGGAGGCCTACTTTGACAACCAGATTAAAAATGGTAACATCCCAACTCCAAACCCCTACTCACTATCCTCCTTCCTTACTTTATTTTTCTATAGATCATCATGTAATATACTATGTAATTTTCTACTGTCTCCCACCACTGAAATATAAGCCCCATGAGAGCAGAGATTTCAGTTTGTATTTTGAATATCTAGAGCAGTAATAGTAGGTGCTAGATAAATATTTGCTGAACAAATAAATGAAGCCTGAAGAAGTGTGACAAAATGTATGTCAAGAATCGAAATCTCTGTAACCCAGTGGTTATTTTTCTAATAACAGTGACGAACAGAAACAGAACCAATCATAAGTTTTATTCAGCTTAAACAAAAGGCCAGTATGCAGGAGATGACTGTTTTCTGAATCACATGAAAGAACTACTTAGAATGGCCTGAAGGTACAGAGGGCTCAGTGTCAAGCTAAAACTCATCTGCATCAATTAAAACTCTTCTAATTGCCTATAATAAGTAAGTATAGTACTGACAGTCTGAAATATTTTACTTAAATCAAGTAAGACAAAATGATGTTACAGGCCACAGAATTTAAGTAAAATAATATAACACATACTATTAACAACAACAACAAAAAGTAAAAACTTAAAAAAAAGCTGGGCATGGTGGTGCATGCCTGTAATCCCAGTACTTGGGAGGCTGAGACCAGAGGATCGCAGGTTTGAGATCAATCTTAGCAACTCAGCAAGACTCTCAGCAACCTAGGGAGACTCTATTTCAAAACAAACAAACAAACAAACAAACAAACAAACAAACAGAAAGGGCTAGGGGTATAGCTCAGAGGTTGAATGCCCCTGGGTTTAAACCCCAGCACCACCAAAGAAAATAAAAGAATTCCTATAGAAGAATATAAATATGTATCCCTAACATACTACTATTACAAGAATGTAGTTTTTCATATTTTGAACTATTGAAACAGACTCCCCCTAAAATTGACAAATCTGTGATAACTTGTTTTTCTGTATTTCCTCCTGGTGAGAGGAAAGAATGAAGGGCTACCCATCCTGGTCTTAGACCCACAGGTTGTCAGCTACGTAAATCTGTGGGTAGCTATGCGTATTCCTTTTTTTTTTTTGCGGTACTGGGGATTGAACTCAGAGTCATTCTACCTCTGAGCTACACCGCCAGCCCTATTTTTTATTCTTTATTTTGAAACCGAGTCTCACTAAGTTGCGGAGTGCCTCATTAGGTAGCTGAGGCTGACCGTGAACCCGGATCCTCCGGTCTCAGCCTCCCGAATGCTGGGATTACAAGCGTGCGCCACCACGTCCGGCGCTATGTATTCCTTTAGCCATTTGTCATCTCTTACAAAAAGCTTCCCTTGCCCTTGAATTCTCCAAAGATGGAAATCTGAAACAAGAAAATGTCCTGTATCTTCCTTCAAACCTGGCTTTGAATAAAACCTATTCTCCTGTCAATTTGATTGGAGCAGAAGAGCAGAGAAAATATCCATAAATAAAAAGGAGAACCTATGCTTGAAATGCAAAATTGTTATTTCTGGGCAAAGCTTCAAATAAAAAAAAAATAGTATTATTAATACCACTAAATTGCACACTTGAAGATGGATAAGATGGCAAATTTTATATTATATATATTTTATTAAAAAAGGTAGAAGACTAGAGTATCATGGAGACCGTTACTATGTAATAAGCCACTTCTGAAGATTTTGGAAAATCATTTATAGCAGAAATGAGTATGGGAAATTAAAACTAGTGGATCAAATCTATTAATTATGAATCTCAAGAAGTACATTACAGAGCAATGGCCACCAAAACTGGCTTTTAATATGTTTCAAAGTACATTCACGGCTGGGCTTGGTGGTGGATGCTTGTAATCCCAGTACTTGGGAAGCTGAGACAGGAGGATCGCAGGTTCATGGCTAGCCTCAGCAACTTAGTGAGGCCATCTGCAACTTATGAGACCGTTTCCAAATAAAAGAATAAAATAGGTCTGGGGGTATAGCTCGGAGGTAGAATGCCCCGGTTTCTATCCCCAGTACCACTAAAAAAAAAAAAAAAAAAAAAAAGTACACTAAAATGAAGTTCTGATTTTATAGGGAAAAAAACCAATCCCAATTGGACTTTGGAGTCTCCCACCTTTATGGTTAAGATCACAAAGAGGGCTTCTGCTAGCTTCTTAAATTCAAGAAATAGTGAGCTTTTAACTATGCTGGAGGAAAAAGAGCAAGCTGTGTTAAATAAAGCTTTCAATCTGTAGGCCAAGCAATCTGGCTTCCATGTGAGAAGCAAAACAATGCTTCCAGTTATATGATACAAGCTACAGCTTTTTTTTTTTTTTTTTTTTCCAGTACTGGGGATTGAACTCAGAGGTATTTTACCTCCGAGCTATACCCCCAGCCCTATTTTTATTCTTTATTTTGAAACCAAGTCTCACTAAGTTGTGGAGTGCCTCACTAGTTAGCTGAGGCTGGCCGCGAACCCGGATCCTCCGGTCTCAGCCTCCCGAATGCTGGGATTACAAGCACGCGCCACCATGCCCGGCTAAGCTACAGCTTTTATATGAAGTCATTTATTAGAAAATAATTCTCGAGGCCCTTTAACAATACAAATTTTATTAAAAAAATAAGTAACATCAAAACTGTTCAGCAAATCTATATTCAATGTAACCAAAATAAACAAACACCAAATTAAAAAAAAATATACATCTATATATATATGGGCAAGAAACAAGTGCATTTTTTGGTCCCAATATTTTGAATATATTATCTTTATCCAAAAGAATAACACTAATGGCTAAGAAGATATTATGTATTAGATGAATAGAAATGTAACTTTAAAATTTGTTTTTAGGTATGTTAGAGGAGTTTTGCCAATTATTTGTATTTGAACTCACAATCACTGAGATGTTAGTGATAGTTCCAAGATAGAGCATGTAATGTCTAATGATCTGAACAAGTACCAAATTAAGAAGCTGCCAATAGGTAGCTACATGAAATCTGCAAAGAATCCTAAAGAAATTTCTTGGAGTTCTTAACAAAAACAAAACAAACACAAAACAAAAGCTGTAAAGAGGAAAGTACAAAAACAGACATAAAATAATGGACATTAACAAATTTGGTGAAGAACATAACAAGCTACCAAAATTTAATGATTTTTTTTTCAAAATAAAAAAATATTAGTAATTGCTGAAAACTCCTAGGATTAATACTGGATAAAACTTTAAATGGCATATTAATTACTGTTATTTGGAACTGTAATTTTAGAAAGTTTGTTTCTCCAAGAACATGAAAGTACTCTTGGTTCCTTACACAAACAGAATTTCTATATATATTCCTTAGACTGCATGCATGCTAGAGGAAGATTACAGGGCAGCAGCCAAAACGATTAAACTTCAACTTGGATGTTGAAGCACTGATTTGATGGGCTTTTCTTGGTTAGAACCAACTGATAAGCTTAAGATCAAGAACCAAAGCCCCCAGTGGGGAGTTGTGCTCAATTTGGTGGGCCTGGAGGTCATCTCGGGCCAAATCAGCATCAGCGTAATGGGAGCCCAATCAGGTAGGAAGGGACTCTCCCCAAGATCTGATTTCTTAAGGCCACAAACTAGAAGAGGTCTCACAGTCAAATAATTCACATTCCTTGGAAAGAGAGAACAGGCATCAGTTGTGTCCATCGAAGGGGGACACTGTCCAGGAGTACACTGGACATTTTTTGAAATTTCTGTGTTGCTTCTGCATCTGAAAAATATGAAAAATAGAACAATGACAGACAAGAAATGAGGGAAAAAACAGCTATCTGACCTAAAAATGTAAGACATAAGAAATTAAGGAAGCAGACAAAACAGACAAAAAAAGATGAACAGCTATGTCATTTGGAATGTAAAATTCTGAAAGCAAGTACAGCAGAGAAAAACACAAATTATTTTTAGCAAAGCAAGAAAAGACCATAGCAACAAAAGTTATTTTTGGAGAGAGCCAACTGGAGAAAAAAAAGCACATGTTAAGGTATGTTAACCTGACACAAAGATAAGGTGGAATAAGAATCTAGTGCCATCTGAAAGCTGAAAAGAGCTGAATAATGAGAGCTAGTGTCATGAACTTTGTTTAACCGCCTTCATGTGAGAAAACACTTCGGAACTTTGAACTTAGGAAACTGCCTCTGTGTAAGAAAACACTTCAGAACTCTGAACTTAGGAAATTCCAACTTGTCTTGCACCAGGTTGCACGAGCTCCATAGAGCAGGAATCTATTTCAACAAGCGGCTTTAAAAACAAAAACAAAAACAAAATACTTTAATATTTGTCATTTCTATTAATTTAACATTTAAAAATTGCAACAGTGCTAAAATCCATCAAAGTAAAATGCACCGAATGAAAATTAAACTTACTCAGAAGTGGATTCAGAAGCTGAGGTACTTTTGGACACTGTAATCAGAAGAAGGGTTTTACATTTGAAACATAATATACAAGAGCAAAATAAATTTACTACCTAAAAGTCATACTGTAGCTAATAAAAAAAATGCTGGAATAGATATCAGAAAGTCAAAGTAAGACAATTATATGTACATACCATTCTCTATCACAACTTGGCAAGTATGAGTTTTACGTTGACTTAAGTGTTTAGCCATACGGTCTAAGCCAGAAGAATCAGTTAGGAAATCACACTTAAGGCACACCAGAGTAATGCCCCTATGAAGAAAAGAAGACAGTAAGAAAGAGAAGGATCTTATATGTAAATCCATATACATGCTCAACAATTATTGTTGCAGGTAATAACTCTTGACTTTCATTTTCTGTGCCAAGACTGACATTTCCCAATTTTGCTACATAAACCTTATATATTTAAAATGATTCTCTAGAAAACAGCATTGCCATGTCTAAATTAGGCTAACATTTAGTGCTTTTTAAAATTTTCCCTCTCAACTTGTTGCTTAAACCTCAGCATCCAGAGATATTAAGCCGTATCTTGGCTCTACTGACAACTTATATTAACTTCTGTGAGTCACAATCTTTTTCACGCCTTTGCCTATCTGCAAAGCAAGGACAAAACACTTAATCAAATATTCATATATAGAAATATACATTTGCTAGTGACCTTTAAACACTGTACTATTAGGCATTATGTATACAAATCATGAACAAGATGGGAGTCACGGTGTAGGCCTGTAATTCCAGTACTTGGAAGATTGAGACAGGAGGATCCTATGTTTGAAGTCAGCCTCAGCAACTTATCGAGGCCTTCTGCAACACAGTGAGACCCTGTTTCAAACTAAAAATTAAAATAGGGCAGAGGGTATAGCTGAGAGGTAGTACCCCTCCCCACAATACTGAACAAAAAAAAGTTCATTCTAGGGGGCGTATAATCTAGCACTTTATTTAAGTTAGGACAAAATTAGATATGTGAAGATTTTAAAGATAAATCACAGCCGGACCTGGTGGCGCACGCTTGTAATCCCAGTACTTGGGAGGCTGAGACAGGAGGATCCGGGTTCAAGGTCAGCCTCAGCTACTTATTGAGGCCTTCCGCAACTTAGTGAGACCCTGTTTCAAAATAAAGAATAAAAAAAGGAGAGACCCAAGATGGCGTTTGAGTGAAACACCTTTCCTCAGGCGCTGTGAGCTCAAATCAAATCTACCATAAAAGCAGCTATGAAAAGAAGAAAGAAGCAACAAAAAAAGGGAACAGCCGTGTGTGGTGGCGCACGCTTGTAATCCCAGCATTCGGGAGGCTGAGACCGGAGGATCCGGGTTCGCGGCCAGCCTCAGCTACCTAGTGAGGCACTCCGCAACTTAGTGAGACTCGGTTTCAAAATAAAGAATAAAAAAAGGGCTGGGGGTATAGCTCAGAGGTAGAATGCCCCTGAGTTAAATCCCCAGTACTGCTAAAAAAAAAAAAAGGAACAAAGCAAAGAACACTGAATCACAGCTGAAAAGAACACAGGAAGGGGACCAGGGAGAGCAAAGTAGCCTGTGCACTCGGCAGAGGTGCATGGCAGGAAGCTGCAGCGGCCATTGAGCTGGCCACCTGGGAACTACTAGCATCAGGACACCTAACGACCTCCAGCATACCCAGCGACCAGATGTGCAGTAAGTGAATCCAGAACTCCACACCCTTTGTAGGCGACATATCCCCGCAAAATCGACAGAGACCAGACGCATGGGACGACCAGCTTAAGCCGAGGCGGGGCCACTCCAGCCCACCTCTCCCTCCAAAGCCAGTGGCGATCAAATGCACTGCAGAGCTTGAATCGGGACTGCCACAAAAGCAGCCTCTTGACAGAAGGAAGGAAGAGCAAAGCAACAAAAAAGTGAAGAAAAGAGAATAGCTGAACAGAGCCCAGAGAGCAGTCCAGGGAGAACAAAGGAGACCATGTGCGTGACAGTGGTGTGCACTGCAGAGCAGTAGCTGCCACTGAGCTAGCCTCGGGCACAGAACAGCACAGAGGAACTGTAAGTTTTTGGAACTCTCCAGGGAGGGGGCCCTGTGCAAAGGACAGGCTCGGTCACCTGCCCCTCTATGAACTGGCTAGGAACAGAAGTGCGGGAGGGACCTGGAACACACAAGGCATAGAGACCTTACAGGCCCCCTGAAAAATGCCTGGCATTTAGACTGCATGCCCACCACCAAGCAAAGGCAGAGAGAGAGACGCAGACAGGGCCTGTGGAAAGTACAGAGCCTCTGGCTTACACTGGGTCCAGACCCAGGGACGGCCCCCTCCCCTACCTACATAGACAAGAGCAGCACAAGGACAGGCCGTGTGGAGAACTCAGAGTCACAGGTTTGCAGCGGGAGAGACACCAGTGGAACTCCCTGCCTGCACTAACAGAAAGAGCAAATAAGATTGCCTGAAACATGCTGGAGAATCTAGTATAGACATTTAAAAGCTGAAAATATCCACGCAGACCCAAAAGGACTGCAGAGACCAACTCGGCTCTGTACCTATCTGCACCTACATTCTTGCAGGGGTTTTGTTTTTGTTATTGTTTTGCTTTTTTTTTCTCTTGTTTTGTTCTTACTCTGTTTTTGTTTTATATTGCTTTGTTGCGTTTGTGTTGGAAGATTGGTTGCATTGTTATTTTTTGCTCAGTTTGTTGACTCTCTTCCTTACCCCTTTTATAAGCTTCCCCTCCCTCTCCTATCTATATTCCTCTCAACACTTTTCTTTCTCTTTCGTTTTTTCCCTGTCTCATATCAAGACCATTTCATACCACTACACCAAAATACTCTACACTGAATACCTGAATCATCCCACATATCCACTATCTCTAATCTCTACCATATATCACCTCAACACACTCAAACCCTTATTCCAGTGGACCAGACATTCTACTTTACCCTATTCTTATAATCATCACTGTAACTTCTCACCCAACCTTCACCAGTGAACACAACCTGTCCCTGTATATATCAACAGACACCTCTAAATCCCTACTACAGAGATTGGAACAGAGAGGTGTACTACCAGAAGGGACTGCCAAACCCTAAAAATAAACTCACCTCTGCTGATAGAAGGAATAGCTCAACACATCCCACATCAAGGCCTAAAAACAAAGAGGCCACAAACTGTCCTACTCACACCTCTGAGACGAATCCCCATAACAGAAGCAACAAACAGACCCTAGAAGTCAACACCTGAAACCTACCAATGGCACCATTAGAGAGGGCAGAAGAAGCCCTAGAGTAATTGCAACTCAGTACAGGATACTACTCACAGAGAGAAAATAAAAATCAGAAATCTATAAACTGGCCGGGCGTGGTGGCGCACGCTTGTAATTCCAGCATTCGGGAGGCTGAGACCGGAGGATCCGGGTTCGCGGCCAGCCTCAGCTACCTAGTGAGGCACTCCGCAACTTAGTGAGACTCGGTTTCAAAATAAAGAATAAAAAAATAGGGCTGGGGGTGTAGCTCGGAGGTAGAATGCCCCTGAGTTCAATCCCCAGTACCG